>PVIH01024689.1:0-22243 GCA_004025045.1 Sigmodon hispidus | reverse complement strand
TCACTCTTGAGGGAGGGGGGACAAAACTGGATTTGGCCAGGAGTGAAGACTGATCCAAGCATTATTGGGCCAGTGTGACCATAGGACTGTCTGCTCCCTGCCAAGGGAGGGGATGGGGAGTTGCAGAGAAGAAAAATGATCAGATGTGGTGGGAGGGGGAAGAGACCTTCAATAAGGATATACAGGGATGGAAAAAAAATTCAAAGGGAAAGCTGAACACAAAGAAAATATATGTGTAGTAATCTTATTTGTATTTCCACCCTTGATAAGCCATGCTTATGATTATTATCCTCTGTATAGTTATTGTTAACTCTTCGGCATTTTTAAATTCTTTTTACTGTTTTTTTGATAAATACAAAATAAAGAAGGAAAAAAAAACAGTATTTGTCTTTCTGATTCTGAATTATACTATTTAATATATAATTTATAAAATTAATTGGTTTTCTGATATTTTCATAATTTTATTTACTATTTGTCTAATCATAATTCCATTGTGTTTAGGAACTATATTTCATTACCCAAATGTTGATGGACATCAGGTTTGATACTCTTATCATGCTACTTTGGATGTTGAACCAATACATATAGATGGGCAAGTAAGTTCCTGTGAAGTAGAATATGGAGACCTTTAGCCATATGCTTAGGAGAGGGACAGTCAGGCCATATGGTGTGATGGCTTACATGTGTCAACTTGATACATCTGGAATGAGGGAAACTCAATGGGGGAAGGACCTATACCAGACTGACCTTTGGGCCCATTGTGGGGCATTTTCTTAACTGCTTATTCATGTAGAGAAGACACGTCAGCTATGAGAATATTATTCCCTGGTAGATGGGCCTGCCTGACCTGTGTAAGAAAGGTAGTTGAGCAAGCCAGATGTAAACCTTGTCATTCTTTCCTCTTCTGTTTCTGCTTTCTGGCTGATACTTGGAGCTTTTGCCTTGGCATCTCCCAATGATGGACTTTGATTAGACTTTGAAGTAAAATCAAGTTGCTTTTAGCCATGCTATTTCTTATAGCACCCAAAAACAAACTACAGTAGGTGGCAATTCTATTTTTAATTTATGTAGAAATAGTAAAAAGATTTGCATGATGGCTGCATCACAAAGGCTCTCTTTTCCTAGGTCCTTACTAGCATTTTGTCCTATACTTTTTGTTGTTGTTTGATTGATTGTGATGATGTTCATTCTGACTGAGGTGAGATGAATTATCAAAGTAGTCTTGATTTGCATTTACTGATAGGTAAGATATTGAATGCCTAAAAATTTATTTATTGCCATTTGTGTTTGATCTTTTGAGGGAAGTCTGTTCATTTCTTTAGCTCATTTATTTATTGGCAGTTTGATAATTTATTGTTTTGTTTCTTCCTTTGTTTGCTTTCAGTTCATTATATTTTCTAGAAAAACTTTCCTAGCTGAAATATGGCTGTTAAGATATTTCTCTAATTATATGGGTTGTCTACTCACCCACAGATTATTTTCTTTGTTATGCAAAAATACATGAATATCATGAAATGCTATTTGTTAATTCTTGGGTGTTTTTCCCCTCCAACTGAAATCTGTAAAGAAAGTTCCTGTTGCCTAGAAATGGTGACTCACATGCCATAAATGCAGGTGGATCTCTGAGTTGAAGGCCATCCTGGTCTACAAAATAAGCTCCAGTACAGCCAGGGTTACATAGACAAACTCTGTCTTGAAAAACTAATCAAAAAATAAATAATAAAACGCCTTGTCTATGCCTGTATCCTCAGTACTTTCCTTTAGCAGTTTTAGAATTTAATGTTTTTAAAAAAGGTATCTTTTCTAGTTTGCTTAGAAATAAACCAGCACAGAGAGGGAAGTGTTTATTTCAGTTTACAGGATTAGTTCATTAGGAAGTAAATAAAAAGCAAGAACTCAACCTGGAGACAGAAGTAGAAGCACATCGTAGGGGAAGAGGCTTGTCCCCAGCCCCACCCACAACCATGTACAGCTTAGATGGAGCTGCCTGAGAAAGGCATAGTTCACAGTATGCTGAGACTTCCTACATCAATTATTAATTAAGGAAATATACTCCATAATAGTTCCCTTATTTCAGTGTGTCAAGTGAGTAATTGAAGCTAAATGTAACAGTATTGATGTACTTTGAACTGATTTTTGTGAAGGATAAGAGGTATGTTTCATTTTAATTCTGAGGATCTTTTACCTCTTTGGTCAAGTATATTCTACTTAATATTTGTAAAGTAATTATGAATGAGATTTTTTTCCTAACTTCAAAGAAATTTTATTCTTGGTATAAATAAAACCTGCTAATTTTTGTATGCTACTAATATATCTTGTAACTCTACTTAAGGTGTTTATCAAAATTATGAGCTCTGGTAGAGTACATAGGTTTTGTTTTAAGAAGTGAGTAGACATTATTTTAGTTGTTTCTTTTCCATTTTTATCCATTTTACATCTCTCTTTCTATTACTGTGTCTAAGATTTAAAACGCCACATTAAATTAGAGGAGAAAGCAGAGAAGCCTATGTTTTTGCATTTTTTAGGAGAAAGGCTCTCAGTTATTTACTACTTCATATCAGTCAAATTGAAGGCATTTTAGGATTGACTCTTTCTTCTCTAGTGACTGGTAGCATTGGATCTCATCAGGCTTCTTTTTGATGACAATCTTGAGAAAATGAGGAAGTAAAATCCTCCCAAATAGAATTAAAATGTCATATGAAATGGAGGCAGTATCATTACTTTGAAGAATAACTAAGGAAAACATATTTCTTCCTGATCTATGGTCCTAGGTGGAGACATTCAATCTAATCTGCCCAAAAGTTAGGATTGCATTACACATTTTAGTTTCTATGTTAAGAGCTTACTAAACTGTGTTTATTGGTCACTCGACCAAGCACAAACCACCAGAAAAGATGTCTCATCTGAAGATTGCCTAGGTATATGATAGTGAAAATTAAATCAATCCATTAATGAAAATACATACTAATTGACCCAGAAGCCCATTCTTCTATGAAGCTGCATATGGGGCTTCTCTCCTCACTTTGAGCATTCTAACTTATGCATGACTTTTCTTTTTCTTTTTTGTGTGTCTTAAAAATACTACCTATACATTACGCATGCCTTCCTGACTTTCAGAGTATTCTCACTATTGTTCTAAAAAACCTTTCTATTGTTCAGGTGCTGTCTAACCTCCATTGTTGAGTCTCACTTCTATGTTAAACTTAATCTCAAAAATAAGACTTTCTTTTATTTTTAGATTTATCTTGACCTTCCCACCAGGTTCTCATATCTACAGAGTACACAGACTGCTCTTATTTATCTCTCAAACTATAATAAGAATAGTCATTTGGCTCCCAAAGGATTCCTATTTTTTTTAAAAAAAATATTCTGTCATTGAGTCTAACAACTTGTTAAAAGCACAAACAAAAAACAAACAAACCAAAAAATATTACTTAGTGACATACAACTGATGATCATAGGATGTCAGTGCAGTATCAGTATCAATGTAGTACCTGCTTTATAGTATTAGACCAGTAGTGTACTTTCCTTTTCTTCTACATGGAACCCTTTACAAATTATCAATGTTCCCTAAAATTGTCGTTATTACATCCCACAATACAATCCTTAGCCAATAAAGTGAGAGACAATTGCTTTGTTCATATCACTGTAGTTAAAAAATAAACATGAACAGAAACTTCTGAAAGTACATTTTTATAATAAACAAAACTGTTTAAATAAACAAAAACCTTTGAAGAAAAATCAAGCAGGAAATGAACAGAAATACAAATAAATCTCCCTTATGAATGCTGATGCAAAAACATTATAATATTTTTTGAAATCATAACTCAATAACACATCAAAAAGATCATCCACTATAATTAAGTAAGCTTTATTCAATTTGTGCAAGGGTTTAAATATACTGAAATCAATAAATAGACAGAAAAAAGAAAAAATGAAACTATTATATAAACAAAGTGAAAGAAAACCTAACACACGATCATCTCATTAGATGCAGACCTGGCCTTTGACCTAACCCAACATTCCTTCATGATAGAAGTTCTGTAGAGACTAAGGAAGGATGTGAGGGACATACCTAAGCATAAGAGGTCCATCATATTAAATCAAGATGGATCAACAACTTCAATCAGGAGGAACTCAAAAAAATTCCACTGAAATCAGGAACAAGACAGGGTTAGTTTCTCTCTCAATATCTATACAATAAAATACTTATATTTATATAGTTAAGTCTTAGCTAAAGCACTAAGACACATGAAGGAGATCAGGAATATACAAGCAAAAGAAGAAGTCAAAATATCTTTATTTGTAGATGATATGACATGGTGCACAAGTTACTCTAAGATTTTTACTAGGGAACACCTACATCTGATGGTTTCAGCAAAGTAGATACATTTAAAAGTAATACACAAAATTAATGATCTCCCTCTGCACAAATTACAAAGAGAATGACAAACAAATCAGTTAAACAACACCATTCACAATAACCTCAAGTAGTATACATATTTATATAATTATAAGATATTAATATTGGGGTAACCTTAACCAAGCAAGCAAAATACTTGTATTGTAAAACTTCAAGTCATCACAGAAAGAAACTGAAGAAGATATCAGAAGGTGGAATAAGCTCTTGAATCTTTAGAATTAACAAAGTAAATTGGTATCCTACCAAAAGCAATATACAGTTTTGATGTAACCAAATTTCAACACAATTACATACATATCTTAAAAGGAAAATAGACAACTACATATGAAAAATACAATAAAAACAAAAACCCTGAATAGACATAATAATCTTGAGCCATAAAAGAATTACTGGAAATTCCTCCAATTCTGATTTCCATTTTTACTAAAAAACTACTATAGTAAAAAAAATAGACTTGTTGATCAATGGAATCAATTTGAAGACCCAGACATAAATTCAAACATCTATTGACCTTTGGTATTTAATAAAGAAATAAGAAATATACACTAACATAAGATAGCATTCTCAACAAATTATGCTAATCAAACTGAATGTCTTCATATAAAAATGTAAGTAGATCCATACTCATCACTATCTACAAAATTCAACTTCATGTGAATTCAAGAACTCAACATAAAACTGTTTACACTGAAACTTGAGAGAAGAGAAACTAGCAGATAGCCTTGACCTCATTAGCACAGGAGACAGCCTCCTAAACAGAATAAACAAACAAACAAACAAATAAATAAACAAATAAACAAAAAACAAGTAAATCAGGCAATAAGATCAACAATGAATGGGACTTTATAAAATAGGAAACCTTTTTAGGCAGAGTACATTGTCAATGGGATGAAGTGGTGGCCTACAGAGTGGAAAAATATTTTGACCAACTCCACATTCAATAGAAGACTAACATCCAAAATATATAAAAACTCAAGGAACTATATGTCAAAAATACAATAGTCCAGTATAAGATGTTGGACAGATCTAAACAGAGAATTTACGATAAAGGATACTCAAATGGCTGAGAAACAGTTAAAATATCCTTAGCCATCACAGAAATGCAAATCAAAATACTCTGAGATTCCATATTTCACCTTTCAGAATGGTTAAGATTAATAATATAAGTGAAGCTCATGCTGTCCAGGATTTGGAGCAAAGGAAACATAATTCCACTGCTGGTGGATGTGCAAATTGGTACAACCTTTATGGAAATCAGTGTGGCAGTTCCTCGGAAAGTTGGAAATCTAGCCAGTTCAAGATTCAGCTATGCCACTCTTGAGCATATTCCCAAAGAATGATTTATTTTATCAAATGGACACTTCCTCTACTGTGTTCACTACTGCTGAATTTATATTATACAGATATTGGAAACCTAGATGTCCAGAGATGTATATACAGATAAAGAAAATATGGTCTATTACTCAATGAAGTATTACTCAGCTGTGAAAAAATAGCATGAACTTTATAGGCAAGTGGATGAAACTTAAAAAACAACTATCCATGATCATATCATCCAGACATAGAAGATATAGATGGTATGTACTCATTTATATGAGGATATTAGCCACTAAATAAGTAACAGGGATATAATCTGTAGACCCTCTGAGGTTACGTATAGAGAAAGGGGAAAGGGGAAACGTGTAAATCTCCCTGGAGGAAAATTAGAATACATTTATTGGTAGACAGAAATCAAGGGGATTGGAATGGTAAGGTCAGTTGGGGAGAGAAGATAGAGTAGAGGGAGGAAATGGGGGGGGACAGACAGCTAGAAATGAGGGAGATTTGAAGAGTAGTATAAAAACATAATATATTGGAAACTTTATAAAATATATTATGACAATCCTAATGAGATCTTCATATAAGGTAATGGAATCCCAACTGTTCATCTCTTGTCACCAAAGGAAGCTTCCAGTGCTGGAACTAGGTCTAATACAACTGAGTTGTTCAAAATGGTTCCATTGTAATCCCCAGAAATCCAGGATGTTCTCAATAATAGATTGCTTCTTGCAATGAGACAGCATGTTCCATTGCTCAAATCAATACCCACACAACTCACTGACCTTGGAGAGGTCAAGCTGCTACCCACATAAACTTTTACCATTATGTTATAGTTTCAATATGAGAAGATGCTCTATAGACTACCAAAAGAGAAAAGAAACATGAACCCCGCCACAAATCCTTTGATCTACCATGATGTCCTGCCTGCAAACTATGCTACGACAATGATGGAACAAATTTTGTAGGAGTAACCAATCAATATCTGATATAACTTTATGTCCACCCCATACCTCACACTGCTTAAATGACCAGCAGCCAGAAAAATAGATGCTCCCAAGACCTACAGCAACAACAAATACTACTAGAGAAAAAAAAAAGTGATAATAAAATGACTTTGGTGATAGATTGGTAATTTATTCATTCATCATTAGAGAAGATTTCTACTGTGTCAATTGGGATTAAATATAGAGACCTACATCCAACATTAAGCAAAGATAGAGTGCTTGTGACATGTATCTCTAAATGATATGTCTTCATTCATAACTTCATCAGAACTCAGAGAAACCCAAGGAAGTGGGGGAGGGGGTTGTGTAATTGCCACAATGGATAAAACATACCAGGAGAATAAGGCCTTCTGTCTGATTCACTGAGCAAAGATCACAGAGACAGAAGCAGCAATCACAGAGCTGACATGGCTCTGCACAGTTTCTTTGAATATGTATTTTCTCTTTCAGTTTAATATTTTTATGGGACTCCTGATTATGTGAATGAGTGCATTTCTTTTACTTGTGCCCCTCTGGGGGATCTTTTCCTTCAGTAGATTTGCCTTATCAAAAGTTGATGGGGTAGTTTTGTTTATTTCTTGTTATATTTTATTTGTTACATTTTGTTATCTCTTAGAAGTCTATTCTTTTCTATGGAGAGACAGAAGGGTATTGATCAAGAAAGGATGAAAAAGGGGAGTTGGTGGATAGGGTAGAAGGAGGAGAAACTGTAATCAGGTTAATTGTATCATAACAAAAGAGGGAAAATTATAAGCTAAAATACTACAAAACTTCATAGAAGTAACTAAAAATTATAGCATAGCTCATCAGTTCATCTAGGATATGACATACTAAAAAAGAAATTTATAGTTCTAAGTGTTCATTTAAAATATAGGACTGATTTCAAGAAAATAATCTAATGATGAGCTTTAAGTCTAGCAAGAAACAAGAAGCTACTCTGAATTTCAGTAGATTCAAGTGATGAACGATGTTAGAGTATACACTGGTGAAATATAGGTTAACTACAGGAAAATACTGACAATCAAGTAAAGTGCTGATTCTTTGAAAATGAGATTGAGAGAGTCCTGGTCAAAATTGCAAAAAAATAAAGCAAGAAGACTCTAATTAAAAAGTTAGAAATAAATGAGATTCTTGGAACAGATTCCAAAGAAACACGTGTGATCATTAGGGATTCTTTTAAAAACTAACATCTCAAAAATATGCAAAACATAAATAAGCTTTAAAATTAATAAAATTTAAACTCCAGAAGACTAAACAACACAAACAGAACCCGTAAGAAGCAGTGCTATTGATGCAGACCCATAATAAGCATGTTATTGATGCTGTAATTATAATTCCTCTTATAAGGAAAACCACAGGACTGCAAAGATTTCCTGGGGAATTTTATAAAACTTTCAAGAAAAATTATTTTTCTTTAAATGTTAAGTCCTAGCAAGAATTAAGAAATTTTTATATGGCTTGAAAGGTTGAAATTTATGAATTCACAAACATAATCTTTGTATCTTTTGAAACTCAATATATATAAAATAGTGAATGGTGTAACTTGAACAGAGATGGGATGTTTCTATTGGGCCTGGTTGATTCTTTTTGGTCAAGGGAACATTTTCCTTTATGTTGTATTAACTCATACCTATAATAGACAAGGCTCTCATCTGGACAGAATGGAGCTCTGCTAATGTACTATTCACTCTTGGTTCAGCTGAGGGTTAATGACTGCTACAGAATTTTCCTCTATTGAAATTGGATCTAAAATGAAAGGCTTTCTTTGCCCCATCATTGGGACTTTTTAGAAAGGGAAGTTGTGTGTCTATGTTTAGATGTTAATCAACTGAAACTGTAATTTCTTTTCTGCCCAATTTGCTTCCCCAGCCTCCTCCACATCCCCTGCCTTGATTTTAATGCCTTTACAAAACTCATGTGAATGAAAATAGACAAATATAAGTTTAAGAGGAAGACATTGGTGTAGGCCACATCTACTTGAATAACATTGACAGATTTTAAAGGCACACAAGTTTTTCTTAGTAAAATGATTTCTTTGATACCCAGAACAAGGAGACCCTCTAGCTGACTAAAATATGTGATGGAATCTCACAGACCTTGTCTGCCATCAAGTGATATGTTACCTATTAAAAGAGCTTTTGGAAAACTGCATAAGCTATTATTATTGTTACTTTCAATAATTTATCTGTTTAGAATGTAGATGTTAGAAAATAGTATTATCTGCCAGAGTCACTTTCATGAATTTTTAAATCAACTATTTGTTAGTTTCATTAAAAACAATTTAAAAAATTCATAGATTGAAATATAGGAATTTAGGATGCAGAATGAATCAAAGCAATTGAGAAAGGTATAATTTAGAACCCTTGATCTTCAAACAAAAGGCCTGAGGAACTGAGGTATGGTTTTAAAATTGCCCCACTTGATGTTCAGGTTAGAGTTTTGCATTTCATTTTGGTAATAATTTCAAACTTTAACAATAACCAACACTGAGTGGTTCTTAAATCATGCTTTTGGGGTAGCTTTGAAAATGCTAAGGAAACTATACATGATCAGATAAAGGCATTCCTGGAGGCCTTATTATCCCAGGGCAGACTGCATTCTTGTTTTGCTACCAAATTTTCCTCACAAAACCTTATAATCTGAACAACCAATTTATTTTTATTAGAGAGTATTTACTTTTCCTCCTTATGTGCTTTTAATCACACCCATTTTGCATAAAATATTCTAATGTAAAAACTGCAGATTGATGAGCTATACTTCCATTGATGATCTCATCCTATAGTCAGCCATGTCATTGAATGCTGGTTGTCTTCAGGATTGGGCATAACTTTCATCCACTGGATGCCTAGAGTATCTCTTCCACTCATACAGTCATTGTTTTCTGCAGTATGCAATGACTATTGATACAGCTGTTTTCATTCTTTCTCAGCTGCATGTATCTCAAGGGTGACATCTTATCTGGAGGTTACCAAGAAAAAGGAAATTACCTTTTGGGGGTCAAGCAAAGCTGTCCTGGGATGGTGAATACACATTGTCAAGTGGAAGCTTGTAGCGTCCCCATTTCTCTTATTAAATGTTTATTCAAAGCCATACAGAGCTTATTTTTGATATACTATACCCAACAACATAATACTGATGTGTTGTCATAAAATTTGACTTGGCATGTATTATATTTTTGGAGGAGGACCATTCTGTAGTCATATGAAGAAAAATCAATTCATAAGTTATTTGCTATAAGCATGCAAAGCTATATTCTTAAAAGGCTGATTCTTTATTATGTAAGCATCATTTATATTATTCATAATTTTCAAATAATAAAACAGGGTTATTTTCTCATAGCAAATGAGGTGATTTGTCAAATTATATGTTGAAAGAACATTTTTTAATAACATCAAAAGCTGACAGTTAAATTATGCCTAGGTTTTATATTCAACACAAGCAGAAAGATCTAATCTAAAAATAATAGGTCAGGATTTACTACACACTTCACTAAAGTTATAAGTGAGTAAAATGGCAGAGAAGTATTCAGAGATGTAGGTGTGTGATCCCTGTACACTGCTTTTGAATTGAATAGAAGGTTTAATTAAGTATATTATTTAACTCTTGGAGCTTACTGTCATGTAGAAACTGTTCTAATAGCTTTGAATAGAGCAATTTGTTGAGTGTTGATACGGGCTGTACAGATAATTAGAGCAAATCACAGGAAGGATCAGGAAGGAACAGCCATCCATATATACCTGTGGTATGTTTGTCTTAGAAAGTACAGTCATCCATATGTATTTGTGATACATGGTACATTGGTCTTAGCATGTATAGTCATCCATATGTATGTGTGGAACATTGGTTTTACTAAGTACAATCATCCATATGTATCTGTGGTGCATTGGTCTAAGAAACTACAGTCATCCATATGTATCTGTGGGACACTGGTCTTAAAATCTCTGAGGAAAAAATAGTGTATATTGAGTCCCTTGTAGATAATGACATTTTATATGAAATAAGCATTTGCTTATAATAAAGTCACATTCTTCCCTGTACATCAGCACCTTTAGATGACCCATGTTAACATTAGATATGCAATGGAAAATGCTAAACAGACAATCTCTGGACTTGCTTAGTACATTTACATTTTAAATATTCTTTATTCATGGCTTTTACTTTAGATACTTCCAACAGATTTACAAAGAGAAGGGTCAATATTTGAACTCAGCATAGCTCACTTCTACTTCTTACTCACAATACCACGTTGCATTTCTTTTAAAAATGGGTCCTTTCAGTTAACTGCATACCTCAGAATTCTATAAAATCTCTCTACAAAGTGACAAATGCTAATATTATATGTAATATATTTTGATTCACATTCAACCAGTTTCACTATTTCTTCACATATGTAACACACAAGAGCACTATAATATAGAGAAAGAGTGGATATTGTATTTTCTACTATATTGTAGAGAAAGCCTGGCTATTGTAGAGAAAACCTATGTAATAATCATTCTGCCATTTAACAAGAGATTTTTACCTTGGCCTAGTCATTACATTCATCACAGAATCATTTTCTCATTTAACACTGAGGCTGGTGTTAGATCACCATTTTTTTAGGCTCTGGTTTGTAAATATGTTTATATACACATATAATTGTGGTACTAACTTGTATAGTTAAAAAAAATAAGGCAATGTTAATGGATAAAAACGCCTTAGTCTTTTTGTTATTAGTAAACTACAAGCAAGTATTACTGGCTCCTGTCTTTCGATGTTTCTTACATGATGACACTGTAACCATGCCTACCTGACTGTGTGCAGTGAATCTACCCACAGCAGTGTGTGATCAAGAAATCTTTTGGTGAGTAACACTGTTAAGGTCTATTGGTAAATAATTAATGAGATTCTTGAAACAGAAGCTGTTGTGTAATATATCCAGTTTGCTTTTCTGTCCTGGAAGCTTGAGGCACTGACTGAAAGAAGAGGATGTACACACAGATGATGTCACCTTAGAAATGTTTTAAGCTCTCCTGTAGATGGAAAACCTAATAAACATTGTGTCCAATAGCTTATTTATGGAAATGAAAAATTAGAGTCCTGAATTTTCTTGGAAACTCTAATAATGTAAACACATCATGTGTCTCTATCAACATGCTAAATAAAGAAGGCAGAGACTTTTATTTGAAATTGACCTTATTTTCCATTGATAATCTGTAAATGAACAGATATCCTTATTTTCTACAATTTTTGAGAGAATAAAGTTGTATCTTCCTCATCTATTTTATAAGCTGTAACTAAAATCAAAATTATAAATACAAATTGCTGTTTATTGAAGTTTAATAAATTTTATATTTTCAAACAGCAACATTGAATGCTGTAGAATATATCTGGTCCTGTTATGCATTGCCTATGTACATTAGGAAATGTGGACTACACAAGTTGCCTCCACAATACATTGATAGGCATTAGACAATCATATATCTATCTATCTATCTATCTATCTATCTATCTATCTATTTATCTATCCATCCATCTATCTATCTATCATCTATCTATCTATCTATCTATCTATCTATCTATCTATCTATCTATTTATTTATTTTTGCTTCAGGGATAGGAACTAAATAAGCTTCCACAAATAATGCCTTCTACTTTCAGTAACTCAATAAAGCACTGATGCCTTCATCCTTATTTCAGTCACTTACGCTTTGTTTTTCTCAAAGCAAATAGCATTTCACTAGTGTATAGTTGGTGTCAAGCTGTTCTCTGGACAGTTACAGAAATTTCTAATGTTTTCACAGTTTTTCTAACATGATTCTATCTATCAAATATTTATTTTTCAAAGGATTACCAACATTGCATTTTTTTCTTCATCCCATCATTTGTTTCCATAATGATAGGCAGAAAGGGTGTAAGTCAATGCTCTGCCATGATCCAACAGTCCTTTCTTGCCACCCATGTGATGTTAAAGATTTTATCAGTTCAGCTATTTTCTGGCCTCATAATCAACCTCAGCTTTTCTGTAATCAAGATGCTCTAGAACATCACTAAGATTTATTTGATTAAATGTCATCTTCTTTACATACTTCTAATTTCAAGGACTGATTCCATCCTTACAGTCTTCTTCAGACAGAGAAATTTTACATCCACCTAGGCTTATTTTGTCCCTTTTAGATAATGTATGTACTATTACAGCACTCAACAGGTAAAGCAAAAAAAAAAAGGGGGGATATAATTTTCTTTTGGGAAAGATATAATTGTCTTATGTTATTTAATTGCACTTACTAATTGTATGCTTTTAAAATCAATGAATATATTTTTTGTTCTTACCATGCAAATAAATAACTCCAAATAGATACAACTATCATAAAGTAGAAATAAATCCACTGAGATTCTTTTCAATTGAAATATACCATAATTACCTTTCCAGCATTCTTTTATAATTTTTATGTTATCAGAGATTCCTTATCTCCTTTTTATGTACAGGGGTTTGCTGTATTACCTAGTCTACCTGTGAACTGGCCATTTTATTACACCTGTAACCTTGTTTGTGATTATAAGTATGTGTCACCATGCTTGACGGCATAGTTTCAATCACAAAGTCATTGTTGTTAAGAGCTAAAAAGTCTTAATTGTTGCTATTTTTTCTGCTGATACCATTAGGCAACTGAATATAAAACGTTATTTTTATTCCATATATTAGTATAGGTAAAACATTTTGCCCATTGGAAAAAGAGCAATTCCATTGATAATAGCATTTTAAGACCTTGTCATTATTGCTTAAAATTTTCAACATAAAAATTATTTGTTCTTATACCCACCCCATCTCCAAACCCACCCATTCTCTAATATTCACCACTTCCTGAGACACAGATTTCATCTGCTTCTATTGGATCAACCAGAGAGTCCAATCTCCAGAACCTAGGCAACAGGGAACAATCCTTGGACCCCCTCCTCCAACTCATTGCTGCCCCAATCAAAGGCCAGAAGGGAAGCCTCCTGTGGGTTGTTATACTCCATTAACAACCAAGATTGTCAGACTCTGCAATCTACAAGAGCCACCCCATCACCCAAATCCATTCATCACCCTGAAACTTCAGCAGCTCTCTGTGACAAATTTCACATATTGAACTAAAAGAAACTAGTTGTGACAAGTAATGTGGAACTACACGTGGAAAAAGAGCTAAAATGGGACCAAGAGAGGCTCCCTGACACACAGACACAGTCAGAGAAGACTGAACCAAGATCAGCTCCCTGAGACACAAACAAATCCTTCACTGATTCAAGGAAGCTATGGGCAGGTGGCAGTGCAAGAACAATATGAAAGGACAAGAATCTAGGGGTTCTACAACAGTAAGACCTGGATATTCTAATATCTAAGATAATAACTTTATAAAGATGATAGAAATCCTTAAAAAGAAAGTGAAATACTCCCTTAAAGAAAGAAACAGAGAAAAAGAAAAAACAAAAAAATGAAAGAAGTCTTTTTAATGCTTTAAAGAAAATCAAGTAAAACCAAACAGCTGAAGAAAACAGTTCAAGTCTTGAAGGAAAAAAAAAAGGAAAGCATGCCCAAGCTGCAAACCACAGCATGGAATCAGAAACACCTTAGACTGACTCCTTGGATCCCACTCCCCTTAGAGGAACATCTGACTCAGTCTTGATGTTGGGGGGAGATCTGCTAGGAGTAGAGGCTGGATCTGCCAGGAGTAGAGACTGAACTAAGCAATATTGGGACTGAGGGACGTTGGGACCACCTGCCCATGGAGGGATGGGAGATGTAGAGAAGAGAGAATGACCTGATGTGGTGGGAGGGGGAAGGAACCTTTAATAAGGATATACAAGGATAGAAAATGTGACTTATATATTCATAACAATAAAAAAAGAAAAACAAAATATAAGAATTAAGGAAGATATAAATTAAAAGAATGCTGGAAATGAAAAGTTAGTGAAAACAAACAGGAATTACAGATGTAAGCATGAGCAAAACAATACAAGAGACGGAATATGTGATAGTGAAAAAAGGTATGTCAGTGAAAGAAAATGCTAGAGCCAAAAATTTCATAACAAAAAATGTTCAGATAATATCGGAAACCATGAAAAGACCAAATTTAACAATAATAGAAATGTACGAAAGAGAATAGTACCAGCTGAAAGTAACATAAAATATATTAAACAAAACTGTAGAAAAAAACTTTCCTAATCTAAAAAGCAAAATGTGTATAAAGATGCAAGAAGTTTATAGAATATTCATTAGACTTGACCTCCCAAAAGTCTGCTCTCCACCTAATAATCAAGCAACTAAACAAGGGGAACACTCTTCCATTGTTGGTGGGAGTGTAATCTTGTTCAGCCACTTTGGAATGCAGTGTGGCAGTTTCTCAGAAAATTGAGAATCAATCTCCCCAAGGACCCAGCAATACCACTTCTGGATGTATACCCTAAAGATGCATAGTCACTCTCCAAAGGCATTAGCTCAACTATGTTCACAACAGCGTTATTTGTAATAGCAAGAACCTGAAAACAACCTAGATGTCCCTCAACTGAAGAATGGATTAACAAACTGTGGTACATCTACACAATGGAATACTACTCAGCAGTAAGAAAAAATGATATCCTAAAATTTGCAGGCAAATGGATGGATTTGGAGAATATCCTCCTGAGAGAGGTATCACAAACTCAGAAAGATAAGCAGGGGATGTACTCACTCATTAGTGGACTCTAAAGAAACAAACAAACAATCAAGAAAAAGCAAAGCACGCCCAAGCTGCAAACTACAACCACTGAACAGCTTGGGATCAGAAACACCCTGGATTGAGAACAACAACTAATAAAATGCATAAAATGGGAAAAGATGTTCAGCAACTCTACTTCTGATAATGGACTGACCTCTAAAATATATAAAGATCTCAAGAAACTAGATGTAAAAAACTCAAATAATTCAATTAAAAAAAATGGGCTCTAAAGTTAAATAGAAAATTTGCAAGAGAAGAATCTCAAATGGCCAATAGACACCTGAAAGATTGTTCAATATCCTTAGCCATCAAGGAAATGTAAATCAAGACAACTCTGAGATGTCATCTTACACTTGTCAGAATGGCTAAGGTCACAATCATCCTTTCCAGCTTATGCTGGAGAGGATGAGAAGTAAGGGGAACATTCCCCCATTGCAGGTGGGAATGTTAACTTGTACAGTTACTTTGGAAATCAGTATGGTGGTTTCTCAGAAAACTGGGAATAAATCTACCTAATGATCCAGCAATACTATTCTTGGGCATATACTAAAAGGATGCATGTTCTTTCCACAAAGACATTTGCTCATCATTATTTCTAATAGCCAGAACCTGGAAACAACCTACATGATCCTATTCACCATTAAAAATAAATGTCATCATGTAATTTGAAGGCAAATGGACAGTACTAGAAAATATCATTCTGGGTGAATTCACACATACTCAGAAAGACAAATACTATGTGTACTAACTTGCAAGTGAATTTTAGATATAAAGCAAAGAATAACCAGGCTACAATCCACAACCCCCTGAGCAGCTAGGTGACAAGAAGGAACCTAAGAGAGACATCTATGGATTCGCCCTGGGAATGGGAAATATATAAAATCTCTTGAGTAAATTGAGACCATAGCGGGGAGGGCAAAGTGTGGTGGGAAGAGACCATGTGGGGATGGCATGGTTGACCTGGGGGAGGAACAAAGAGAGAGAAAAATGAAAATATCTAATCTTTATAGAGGTAATGATAGTGGATTTAGAGAGAAACTGGTGTAAGAGAAATACCCAAGATGACCTCAGCTAAGACTGCAAGCAATAGTGGACAGGGTACCTAAAGTGGCCTTTTCCTTTAATCAAATTTATGACTACCCCAGTTGTCACTATAGAACCTTCACCCAGAACCTGTTGGAAACAGATACAGTGATCCATTGTGTAGAACTTAGTTGAGCTATCAGTCCAGACAAAGAGAGGGTAGAGAGATTATATGAGCAGAAAGGTCAATATTGTGATTAAAAAAAAAAAACCCACAGAGACAGTTGACCTGAGCTATTGGGGGCTCACTAACTCTGAAATGACTGCTGGAGAACCTCCAAGATACTCAAATAAAGCCACACAATAAGATCTGAGCTTTTCAACACTGTTGATCATAATTTAAATGTCTGAAAATAGACATTTGAGTTTTTTACAACGTTCTGCTTATGAAAGAGTTCAAGTTGAAAATATACATTTTCTAGAGACTAACACTATGTTATCACTGTGGCCATCATTGCAGTTTTAAGATGATATTGTCTTGCTATTTTGCCTTGAAAAGCTCTGAATTGATGGCGTGAAGTTTCCACTTCAGCTGGCATAGTACCTGGATTACAGGTATGCACTTTCATGACCAGTAATTATTACTTTAAAATAGCAATTTTCATTTAATAAATATATAAGACTGTACATTTCATTAATTTCACAGCCATTTAAAATATGAATAAATGAATAATTTAATTTTACAATGAAACTTTAGTTTTTATTATATTATTCTAAAATAAAATAAAAGTGTTTTCTCATTTATAAACTATTTGTATAATTTTTCTCATTGTAAAATTAATAATCAGTGACTGGAGAAATTTCTCAGTCGTTAAGAGTGCTTGAGTACATAGGACTTGAGTGCATTTTCCAGAGTCTACACTAAATATTGCACAGATGCCTATAACTTCAAATTGAAGTGATTTGAAGCCCTTTTCTGGTACAAGTGGATTTCCACTCATATAATGGATAAAATACCCACAGATACACCTACACACATGTAAATACAATATTAAAGTTTAGAAATAATAAGAGAAAAATTTGATGGTGCTAGTTTTCATTAGATTTTGTATTGCCACTATTCACAAACATATGCATATGTTTATCAATGTTTTGTACTGACAAAGGCCTTAAAGAAATCAAATTTTCAACATCTAAATATTATAAACACTTTAGTAAGATAATAAACTACCCAACCTCCTATTTTATGTTGCACCCACACCTTTGCAACATGAAATGATGGCTCATTAAATTAAAGCTTTCAAACATAGCCTTTTTCACAGGATGTGTTTGAAAAGTAGTTATTTAAATTTGCTCTTTATTACTCTTAGGCACCTCAGTCACTGCTGGTATAGAAGACAGTATAACCTGAAGGAGATCAGATGAGCCATCTTCATCTTGCTGTGGCTGTGGCTCACACTAAGTGAGTGTGATAAGGAAGTGTAAGCTGTCACAGACAAGAACACTGATTCAGGGACAGCAAGATAGATCAACAAGGATGTCTCACTATGTGGGTCTGATCTGTGGCAGGTGCAGGTCCACATTCACACACACACACATACACACTCACATACACACACACCATAAAAATATACATACACAGGAAACATGTATTAATTAAAATAAATATGTAGCACCTACTCAGGTATCCCACAAAACTACGATACATATACATTATTAAAATCTAAAAATGTTTGCACTTATTCATTAAGCAGATAAAGCTTAATGATACACATGCTTTGTCATGACACACACAAAGTATCCATCTTCAAGTAATAAAAAACAACTGAACAAAATCATTGGGTTAAATGCTCTTAACAGTTTATATATTTTTCTACAAATTAAAGCTTTATCAATAAATGAGGCTTTTTTTTCAAGTTGGAGAACCACAGGTTTATTTATTCAATAATAATAATGTAAGCTGATACTCTACTTTGATTTTTCCATATGCATTCTTAACACCCATGCACATTGCTTTGATAAAAGCAAATAATCTTAGGAAAAGAAAAGGAAAACAGGAGTCCTCTGTTTCAGCTGTATAAATTGTCCACTGTATGCTAACCTCTCAATGCTTCCTCCTAATCTGCTGAGTCATTGTCTTCCCAATCAAAATCACCACTGCTGCCTGATAAAGTATATCTTCATCAACCTGTTTCCTTGCTGCCTCCCTAGCATCTGTTCCCAAATTGCAGCAATATGATCTTTACTACATGCTAATCACTTCTGTCATTTTTTTGTTAGAAAATAAAAATTTGTTAATGACTTTTCTTAACACCTAGTTTCCATTTTTAAAGATTTATTTTTAATTTTATTATTTTTTTCTTATACTCAGTAATGTTTCCTCTCTGCACCTTCTCCCAGTTTGTGGTGGAAATGTTCTCTGTATGCTGAAAATAAAGGAGCTATTTTAGCCTATGTAGAAGTGGGTGGAGAATCAGAGGAGAGACAGGTAGAAGGAGGGCAGAGTTAGCCAGTCTCCCGCCAAGGAAGAAACATGTAAGGAATACAAGTGAGCCATGGGCCAGGTCATGTGGCAGATAGAATACTAGAAATGGGTTGAATTAAGATGAAAGAGCTAGCTAGTAATGTGCCTGAGACAGGCCAAACAGTATGAAATTAATATAAGCATCTGCTTCATTTCTTTGGGGGATAAAAGCTGCCGTGGGCAAGGTCCAAACCTCTGGCCCAAATGGGCTCAGGAAATGTTCTACAGCACCAGTTTTCCTCCACTCCCCCCCCCTTTACCCCTTGTCCTAGTTCACTCACTGGAGAAAGCAAGGAATTCCAAGATGACTCAATTCAGTCTGCTTCAGGTAGAGTCCAGTCCTTTCCCCAAGTATCAAGGCTGAGAAAGGTGTTTTCCTTGCTAGGCATTGGCTTAACGAAGCCAGTTCATGGACCTAGGATAGACTCTGTTATGAGTGTAAAAGGCTCCAGAAATTGCCCATATATTTTGACTGTCATCTATATTCAAAGTATCCAGATCCCTTCCATGAATAACCCCTAGTTTTCAACATATACTGTCTTCTGTCTGAAATAAGTTATGCTTCTTATCTTCTAGGACAGACTTATTTGTAGATATTATATTTTCATTCATGCATAAATTAAGTGACATACACTTATAACAGGGCACTTATTTATAACTTCATGTACTTACAGAATTATTTCTGTTAAATATCTATCCATAGTTTTCATCACCTATTTTATTTGTCTCTTAGATAGTAATCATGTGAGGTTAATGTTCATCTTGATCATTAAGAAAATAATTCAATAAATACTCATTTGTGAATGAAGGAAAATTAATGTTTTTATTGATTGATCAATGGAGTTTTGGAGCTGTAATACAGATTTTACATGAAGTATATATTACTGATCTTAACTATCATGAAGAACACCTGATCTCCTACAAAGAGGCCCAAAATATTCAATGGAAAAAAGATAATATGTATAACAAATGGTGTTGGCATAGCTGGTTAGTAGTGTGTAGAAAAATGCAAATAGATCCAAGCCTATCACGCTGCACAAAACTCAAATCCAAGTGGATCAAAGACCTCAACATGAACCCAGTCACTTTGAACTTGATAGAAAATAAAGTGGGAAATGCACTTCTATGAATTGGCACAGGTGACCACTTCCTAAATATAACATCAGTGGCACAGATACTAAGATCAACAATCAATAAGTGGGATCTTCTGAAGCTGAGAAGCTTCTGTAAAGCCAAGGACACTGTCAATAGGACTAAACAACAGCCTACATAAAGGGAAAACATTTTCACCAACCTTACAAGTGATAGAGGACTGATCTCTAAGGTATATAAAGAACTCAAGAATCTAGAACCCAAAAATTTGAATAACCCAATCAAAAAATTGGGTTCAAAAGTAAAAAGGGAATTCTCAGCAGAAGAATTACAAATGGCTGACAGGTACTTGAAAAAGTGCTCATTGCCCAGGACCAAGTGCTGTCTGCAGAGACCCAGCGCACTCTGGAGCAGGGTGGATAAACTCTGCAGGTCATCAGACCCACAGCTCCTGCTGAGGGAAGCTGCACAGCTACCCACCGCCACCTCAAACTGAGCAAGCCAACATCTACAGGGGTCTCTGAAGGACAGACTCAGAGCCCGCCCAGAGGTGAGGACGGGTCGCCAGGCCCAAGCACCTATATCCCAGCCTGGGAGGGAGAGTCGAGCTCCCATAGCTTTCGGTTCCGCTCACAGGACCAAGTGCTGTCTGCAGAGTCCCAGCACACTCTGGAGCAGGGGCAGGTAAACTCTGCAGGTAACCAGACCCGCAGCTCCAGCAGAGGGAAGCTGCATGGCTACCCACCACCACCTCAAACTGAGCAAGCCAACATCTGCAGGGGTCTCTGAAGGACAGACTCAGACCCTGACCAGAGGGGTGACAGGAGGCACACAAATCCGAGTGACACAACTGACCAGGAGCCATCTAATCGTGAATCACTGAAGCCATGGGCAAACGTCAGTGCAAAAAATTACATAATAATACAAAGGACAACATGGTAACTCCAGAAGAGAGTGGCGATCTTACAAATACAAGACCTGAACTGAGCAATGAAGAGGAAACAGAAGGAAGCAACACCAAAAATTCCTTTCTGATGATCATCGAAGCTCTCAAAGAAGATATGAAAAACAGCCTTAAGGAAATAGAAGAAAATACAAGCAAAAAATTGGAAGAGATGAACAAATCTATGAAAGAAACATGCCAGGAACTAAAAGCTGAAATAGAAGTAATAAAAAAGGCGCAAGATGAGGCAAAGATGGAAATAGAATACCTGAAGAAAAAAGTTGGAACTACAGATACAAGCATAACAGAGTTCAAGAGATGGAAGATAGAATCTCAGAAGTGGAAGACTCAGTAGCTCAAATAGATATATCAGTCAAAGAAAATAGTAGAACTAAAAAAGCCATAACTCAAAATGTTCAGGAAATCTGGGACACCATGAAAAGACCTAATTTGAGAATAATAGGAATAGAAGAAGGAGAATACCAGCTCAAAGGCACAGATAATGTTTTCAATAAAATCATAGAAGAAAACTGCCCTAACCTGAACAAGGAAATGCCTATAAAGATACAAGAGGCTTACAGAACACCAAATAGATATGATCCCCCAAAAAAAATCAGCACGCCACATTATAATCAAGCCACAAAACATACAGAACAAAGAAAAAATTTTAAGAGCTGCAAAAGAAAATGGCCAACTCACATATAAAGGCAGACCCATCAGAATAACGCCTGACTATTCAATGGAAACGATGAAAGCCAGAAGGGCTTGGTCAGAAGTTATACAGATGCTAAAACAGCATGGCTGCCAAACTAGAATACTATACCCTGCAAAATTATCAATCACCATAGATGGAGTAAACAAGGTATTTCAGGACAGAATCAGACGGAAAGAATATCTATCTACCAACCCATCATTACAGAGAGTATTAGAGGGAAAACTCCAATCTAAGGACCTCAGATACACCCACAAAATCACAAAAAATCAATAAGTCTACAGAGGAATACCCTAGAGAAAGGAAATACAAACAAGTTGCCACCAAAAATGGCAGGAAATATGAATCAATGGTCACTAATTTCCCTTAATATCAATGGTCTCAACTCTCCTATAAAACGTCACACACTAACAAGATGGATACAACAACAGAAGCCATCCTTCTGTTGCCTACAAGAAACACACCTCAACTGCAAAGACAGACAC
>PVIH01024688.1:0-22244 GCA_004025045.1 Sigmodon hispidus | reverse complement strand
GTAACAGACCTATTTGACAAAAATTTTAAATCATTGAAGAAAGAAATTGAAGAGGATATCAGAAAATGGAAAGCTCTCCCATGTTCCTGGATTGGTAGGATCAACATAGTAAAAATGGCAATTCTACCAAAGGCAATCTACAGATTCAATGCACTGCCCATCAAAATCCCAACACAATATTTTTTGGACCTTGAAAAAATAAATATATTTTTAAAAATTATAATACACCTAAGTGGGTCTTATCCACAGAAAATTTTGTACCTTGCTTACTGGCAAGTCTGCATAGAGCTACTCTGAAGTCCGTCAATGTTAAAAGTAATTCAAGAGATAGTACAGGATAAACTGGAGAATCCATTCCAGTTTTTTTAATGCCTCATACATGCACTCTCACAGTACACAAACTTAGATTCGGAGAGCACTGAGGGAAAGCAACTTCTCATGACCAATTTTTTACCAAGAGCTACCCCAACATCAAAGCTAAACTTACATCTCTTGAGAGGGGACCACTGACTTCCCAGACAGAAGTCTTAGTACTAGCTTTTAATGTGTATCACAGGAGAGATGTGAAAATATGCCAGGAATGATACCTCTTGCTGGCCACAGCTATCTGACTAGCTCCTTCTCCTCCTCCCAAGATAAGAGACATAGACCTTCCAGTGCAGGCTTTAAGTGTGGCCAGACCAGCCACTGGTCTTTGCTCTTCCCCAGCTTCATGTAGGCTGTTTAGATCTTGTCTTGGCTGGCATCAAGGGAAATACTGATGTAAGTGACTGTTCCCAGGCCCCATGGGGCAGGAGGACATTACACATATACCCTCTCCAGCTCATCTCCTAGGCCTGGCTTTGGGTGATTGATGCTGCCAGGGCTTCCTAACCTGACCACACTTTTATCACAAAAGAGAGCCTCAGGTTGTCATATGATATCAAGACAGTACATCTTCTTTCTCTTGGACACCAGGAGCCACATACTCTGTCCTGCAGGAGCTTTGGGGTGTTACCTCTCTTTCTGTTTGTTTTGACAAACAGCCTCATCAGATGCTGCCACTTAATTGTATTTTCAGAGATATCCTTATCACCCACTCATGTTTGGTTATACCAACCTGCCCCATACTCTGAATGGGAAGATTTCTAACACCTTGAATATTAATCAAGAACATGCTGCAAAATCCCCCCCAAAAGACCAATGAGCTGGATGCATTGGCTCAGTCCATGTTCCCCCTTCCAGATGACCCTATCTTATATCAAATTGGCAAATTAATAATCAACACAACTGGCTAATAAAAACTTCACACAAATTTATAAAGCCATAATATTTCCTTTCTTGGTTATCACCAGGACTCATTTTATCTTCTGATACTTTACAATGCATAGTTTATAAGATCCTGAATTCTTTAAAATCCAAAGATTTGAATTTTGAGTCTTTTAAAAGAATTAATATCCTTAAAAGTTCATAGTCTCTAAACCAAATAAACAAATATAAAAACATTAACCTAAAGACAAAGCCAAATAAAATACACTTATTCTAAACACAAGCTTAAGCTCAAACAAAAGTAAAACCATGCTATACAGAAGTAAACCACTAAACTTTCTGTGTATGGGATTTACTCACAATCTCCTGGGATTCAAAGTGCTTATGTGGCTCTGGCTCTATCATGAGAGGAACAACAAGGTTTTCTCATTGATCAGTCCATGTTCATTCTAGACCTGATTGTTGCCCTTAATGCTCATACAGTGTCCTCTGATCTCTACTACACTGGAGTCTCAATAGCAAGTGAGTCATTACCTTTTCCAGTAAACTCTCCTCAGGTCTCTTCAGACTTCAGTACTTACTCCCTGGTGCCAATGCTCACCTCCTGTCAATGTCTCTGTATTTCTTCCTCTTTCACTGCTGGTGTGACTGCTCCTTCTAAAACAACTTCTTCTGAACTCTTACAAGCCAAACTACAGCTTATCTGCACAATGAATTCCAAAAAATCACAATCACCAGACACAATTACATGCTACCATTTTGGAAACGTTCACTTAGATCCTGGATGAACATTCTCTCATGAGTTCCTTTTAATTTATAAATGGATCTTTATGGCTACTTCCTTGCTTCCTGAGACAGGGAGGTTGCCCGTCTGCAGACGAAATAAACCTCTCCTGTTTTTTACATCAATGGCCTGGAGTCTGGGATCTTGGGGCCCCCCTTCCCGAGGATAGTACCCTGAGTCTGGAGTCTATCATGTGGGGGCTCGTCCAGGATTTTGGGGTGCCCCTGAACCCCCACTCTGGGACCGGTTAGAGGTAAAAATGAATTCGAATTGTTCTGTGTCTGTTGTGTCTTTGTCTCTTGTCTGGGTGATTTGGCATCTGTATTTTGTGCCTGCGCAGGACCAGTATTGTTGGGCCAGTGGGGAAGGCAGGCAGACGTGCCTTGAGTCCAGGCTACCCTGGTCCCCTCCCTAGAGGTCTCCTCTAGGGTTGTCTAGAGAAAGGTAAGAGACTTGGTGTCTCCCCTTCCTGGGGAATGGAGCCATTCACAGCCACTCCTGTCTGTATCTGTATTTGGGCCAGTCAGGGAGGCAGGCAGACGTGCCTTGAGTCTGGGTCCCCCTGGTCCCCTCCCTGGAGGTCTCCTCTAGAATTGTCTGAGAAGAAGATAAGAGTCTTAGTGTCTCCCCTTCCTGGGGAATGGAGCCGTTTGCAGCTGCTCCCGTCTGCATCTCTGTAGCTGAGTTGCCCACCGTGCAGATTGTGTTTGCTTTGTGTTTGACAATTGTCTCACTGTTTTGTGTTCTGGATTCTGTCTACAACAGGAAGACCGGGACCAAGAAGCCCCGGTTCTTCCCGAGAGCCAGGGGGACCTATTGTTGCCTGGGAATGTTCCCATAGCAACCCCCTGAAAACTGTTCATTGCTCTCTTCATGTGTAACATTGCCCTGTTTAGTTTATCTATGCAGATGTTTTAGCCAGGCTATGCCTATTGATGAATGTGTGAGTGCATAAAAACTGTGGCCACAGAATGTATGTTTAGACTCGTGTGCATGCATTTTTGTAACTCGGATGTTACCTGCTCATTTGGTTTCATTTCTGGTCAGAAAGTTCTATTTGCCTGGTTGAAAAGTTTTGTACATTTCTCAAGAAAGTTATCTATGCTGTTCTGATGTGTTTCTAATTTTGTTAAAAGCATAAAGCTAAAGCAGAATGGTTTAAATATTTTTGCTATCTTTATTCCCAATAGCAGTCGGTCACCACCCACAGCTGCTGTGACTTCACTTATAGTCAGGAATCAGAGCTTAGCAGGAGTTCAAATGTTTTTAATATGACAGTGATAAAAATTATTATATAAAGTTAAAATCTGTTATAATTAAAATCTATGCATAAAAAATTTAAAAGCATATAATATGACTCCATTTTAGATTGCATTTTTAGTCAGTCACTGACTGTAGTTGCTGAGACTAAGCAACTGCTGCTTTGATCATTCAGATCCAGTAGATTTGTCATCTTTTACAGAGGTTGGTTACAAATTATTAGATAAGAAAAACAAAAACTCTACTGCTAGTTTCAGATGCTTCATGTTGGTCGTGTGTTGCTACAGTGTGTGCATACTGAAGAAAACCACAAAAAAAGACTATAAAAGGTTTTATGTTGTCCAAAAAATAATAAAAAAGACAAAAAATTGAGATAATAAAGAGACAAGAAAAAAATGTCTAAAGCAAAGATGCCTAAAAAATTAAATAGACTGACTAAAGATATATATAAAATGCTATAAAACATATATAAAATGTTGTAAAAGGTCAGAGGTGATGTAGATTTTGTTTGCTGTGGTTTCTCATACCTGCAGATACTAAATTCAAAAAAAACCTATAAGATATTATGTTAATTCGATTTGGTTTTTCTTCATTTTAGAATTAGCTTCTGATTCTTCACTGCAAAATGTTTATGACATATATATGGTTATATAGACATATATGTGACTTAGAGTTAACTATGTGTAGATAAAAGCTAGCTTTAAATCTGTATGTATATATATGTATATATATATAAGTAACTTAGATCCAACTCTATATGTGCAAATATAACTATAATTGTTAAAATGCTGAAATTAGCTTACTTTTATTAATCATAATGCACTATTGATATTTATGTGACAAAAACTTTGGCAGATGAACTAATTTGAGCATACAGACTCCATGCTGAGTATACGAATAGATTCTATGTGCTAGAAATTGTTTTAACTTCTCTGAAAACAAGTTTATAAGTATATAATCAAGTTTGCAAAGACAGCTTATCTTGCCAGACATAGGTCTTAAATCTAAGTTCAGCACATAGTTTTAAAAACAAACTTTTTTAAGATTTAAAGTGATAATAAAGACATCCATAAAATATTTATAAAATATACTAATAAAAACAATGAAAACTAATTCAAGGCTATTAAGAAATACAAGCAGTCATTCTTGTAAGTACTGTTATTAATTATAGAGTTAAAATTTAGTTTTTTATGTAAGTTTCGGGGTAAAGCTTACAACAAGCAACTAGAAACAAAGTTTTTCTATGCAGATAGATATACCTGGGCAGCCCTAATACTTCAGAGATCTGCAGAATATGGCATTTAAAATTTTTATTTCTCAGACAGAGACTCCCTGATCCTAACAATAACCCAAGATCTCCAAAAAAAATTATGAGACACCAAGATCTTCGTCTAGATTATAGCAGTGCTAACCTGGGCAAGATGCCATAGCACAATGCCTGCCTGCTGCCATGAACCCGGCCTAGATCTAAAGACATTAGAAAATTGATTAAACCCTTTTGCCTAGACAAAGTAAAGTCAGTCTTCTCCCATATGTCCCTCTACTGTGGAAAAAACTCCCACCCTAAAGACCTGGCAGCTGAAGATTGATGCTGTTTAGATACTTCCGCCTCTAGCTAGGTAGAGACCTGGATAGGGCTAACTGAGTATAGATTGGTCTCTGTTGTTTTTAATAGATTCAGAAGCTGCTCATTCTGCACTCAGGTATAATTTATCCTTCTCAGATCACTGCAAGTGTTGACAGCTGGGCTAGTTATAACTTTGTCAGCTCCTTCTCCAAGGTGATAGCTAGTTTTCAAGCTCATTTTATAAAGTCTGATTAAAAATACTAATATAACTAAAATTCTTATGTCTTTTTGGAATTTGTATGAGCTAAAGAGACTCATAAAATTTAGATCCACCTCACAGAGGCCAAAAAAGATTCCAGATAAGTACAGCCTAAGTTTTTCCCCACCTGTCTGCCCCTAAAGATGATACTTTTCTCTTCTGGTTTGATGATTCCTGCCCTTCCCAAATTACTAAGCCTGGGCCCAAGATTTAAATTCTAACTTTTTTTCCTCAGTTTTAACATATCTCAACAGATTTCCACTTGACTAAGAGCTCTAGACTTGCTGGAAGCCTGTGAACCAGTTCTACGGATTTGGGCTGTTTCCTGTCTCTCGGCTACTGCATCAGACAGCTACGTGCTCCTGACAGAAGCCCTAGAGCTTAGTTCCTTTACTAGCTTTTCAACCTTTTGGGGCCCTAAAAACAATGCCCCAATGTCAACTTGAAGCAGTAAAGAAGACTGCTTAAAATGGTTAAAATGCTAAGTTAAAAAAAAAAAAAAACCTGACATAGGAGACAAATCTTTTGTAAAGGCCAAAGGTCCCTACAGCCTAGAGTTGGCTTTGCAAGTCAGGTCCCAGCTGCTCTTTAGAGACCTTGCAGATTAGTTTGGGCCTGCAGGGGTGTGGCACAAGACCATCTTCTAGATAGACTACTGCCATGAACATATTGCCAGAGTCTCATGATTGAGACAGTACCCAAAAAGGAAATGGGGGAATAAAGGACCCTGGGTTCTAGGATTTGACCGAGGCATTCAGTTCAGGTATTCAGCAGAGCACCCCCCCATGAGAACAAGGAATTAAAAGTCTAAAAGTCTGTCCTAGGAAACAGAGTGACCCAGCCCAGATAGCCGTAATCAACTCAGATAGGACATAATGGTCTGGTCGAACCTGTGATTAAAATACCAGAAGTTCCAAGCAGAATAGCCGTGACCAACACCCAGTTGTAAAAGCCCACTGACCAGCTGGTCTTAAGGCAACTCCATGACCACTGTGAGCAACCTTACAATTATAGTGTGACCTTTAAAGTGACCAATCATGTGTTGCCCCTGTTGCTATGGTGATTTTATGGTCTTAGCCTTTAAAAGAGATATGAGATTGCCCCTCCCTTGTTACTCCCTTGCTTCCCGAGACAGAGAGGTAGCCCATCTGCAGACGAAATAAACCTCTCATGTTTTTTACAAAATATAAATAAATAAATAAATAGATCTTTATAATGGTCTTCTCCTCATTAATAATCTTCTTCCAAAAACAATACATCTTGTAAAACAAAGTGACCAAATTGGGAAAAAATATTCAATTATGTGACCTTGCTAGAATTTTCCCACTTGCAGCCACACTTGCTCATGCGTTGGTCACACTTTCAGACCTAGCTCTGGTTATACTGATGAGTAAGTGATAAACTTGCATAGTGTACTCCAAAGCACCTCCCTCCATACAGGTACCCTTTTCATAACCCCTGATATAGTTCCTATACTGCTGTTTTCTTGCCATTACCACAAGAACAAACTGGACCACATTATGTAAAAAATCACACATGCCTGGATATGCACAGGGCAAAGTTGTTTTGTGAGTTAAGCCCAACCTCATTGCCTGTCAGTTGCATCTCCATGCTTCCAGGCCTGTCTTCTGTAACACAACTCTGTTTTTCATGGAGAATGCTAAAAGATGTAGCCATGTCTGTATCAGCTCTACACACCAAATATTTCACTGGGTTTCTTGGTGATAATTAGCACTACCCATCCCGCCCTGTCAGCATCATCTTTACACAAGAAACCCTCATTGAATATGTTCAGCATTGGGTTTTAAAAATTTTTTTATTTAAATGTTTTTTTTTACATAACAACCATAATTCCCCTTTTCTCTCCTCTTCCCACTTACCACCAAGCTTTCTTTTATTTTATCCTCACATACACTGCTCAAAGATAATAAAGTTTCTCTTGGGAAGTCAACAAATTCCAGCATATGAAGCTGAAGCAGGACCAAAACCCTCTTCCCCTTATCAAGACTGAACAAAGTTTTTCTTTATAGGGAATCAGCTCCAGTTCATGATGATGCCAGTTCATGCATTGTCACAAATTTTGTCCCCAGTGCCAGAGTCCCCACAACCTGCCTACACCATTTGATGTTCATCCACAGTCAGATGGCCTAGTTCAGTCCGTTGTAGGTTCCAAAGCTAACATTTCAGAGTTAGTGAGCTACCAATAGTTTGGGTCAGCTGTCTCTGTGGGTTTTCCCATCATCATCCTAATATCTTTACTCATAATAATCACTATTTTACCAGACTGCAAGGCCTGTCTTTTTAGAAACCTCTCCATCATCAAAAAGGCCCTGTCACCTCTTTTCAGGACAAGATACATATCCTCCAAATATCTTACCCATGCCAGTTACTTGGAACAATGAAAATGACAGAGTTAGTTGTTCCCCTGGTTGCCACAAAGATACTTCAAATACAATAGGCATGTGGTCATCTTAGAATTTTGTTGACTTCCCAGAATACTGATTGGGCATGCTTTGTTTAAACTTCCAGGCCTGAAGTTATAATCCTGAGTCTTAGTTAAAATGGTGGCATCCACACCTGTGTGAATGCATCTTTTGACAGGCTGATAATCAAGGAAGACCATTAACATTGGGGAGTGTGGGAAAATGGGCATTGGCTAATAGATTTTTGGATTACCTGAGGCTCCTCTTACTGAAAAGACTGAGGAGTGTACCACCAGGAGATTAAAGTGACTGGTGTTTCAGCAGGCCAGGATGTGCAATCTTTTGCCCAATGAAATCCCATATTGCATCTTAAGCATCAGGACCTAGATTTTGTCCTGGGGCAGTCACACCACCCATGGCCTGGTTTGTCTCATCTCCAGCATGTTCTATCTATCTGGGGTTCATTGGGGATTTTATTTTCATGCTGCCTCTCTGTAAGCAGAAAATTCAATGAAGAAGTAAAAGCAGTGATGTGACTGGTGTTGGGGTTGGCAAGCACCCATTTGTGAATGTCCTCAATGCAGACTGCTGTGACTGCATTGCAAGTGGGGGCATAAAGCCTTTCCCAAAATAATGTTTGATTAACATTTTTCTGCTTAGGCCCATGTTTTCTATGCATTCTACTGTCTCACTAAAATGGGCAAGAAATATTACTGCACAACAAACTCCTACACTGATATAAAACACACGCGTGGAAGTAGTTGGAGCTGCATGTACAGAATGGTTTATCTTCAAAATGTGGTACTCTTTTTAGGGGAAAACAGCATTAAAAAATGTCTAATTTGCCCTAATCAAGAAAAGACAGTATATTAGCAGAAGGGAAGTTGAAGAAGAGAAAAATTTTAAAACAACAACAACAAAAGCCATATACCCCTGCATGGAAAATGCTTGTCTAGTAAACGTGGCTGAGTTTCTCACCCCTCAGCTTTCCTGTGAGCTAGAAGAAGGCTGGTGAGGGGAGGGGCGAATTCATAGGATGCAGTGGTGAGCTTATTTATTTTTGCTCTCTGGGCAAGGAGATGATCCAGTTCCAAAAAATGAATGCTCTCTGAGTCTGCACTCCCTCTGTGTGCACCTGAGGTTGTGCTGGGCAGAGTTGGTGCTCCAGCTGTTGTGGGTTTGGGTTGTTGTGTTTCTAGTTTAAATTGGTAATTTTTATGCTTATCTTCAAGGCTGGCTTAAGTATAAATTTGTTTTTTAAAAACTTGAAAAATTAAAGGACTCATTTTATTTAAAAAAAAAAAAATGGGCAAGAAAATCATTGAAGAGCTCTCCTAGGATGCTGAATGTGGTTGCTAAAATAATCTGAGGGATCAGGCAGAGTACATGCTTTAAGAGCATTAAATGACTTTTGAGAAACCAGTCAGTTAAGTCTGCCTTTCAGCTACAACAAAGGACCAAGCTTAATGTGGCTGAGAAGAGAGTAATCCGGCAACAGTCCCAGCTTTGGATCGCAGCCAGCAAGAAGTAGGTTGCAAACGTCAGCCCTCCGCCAGGCTAGACTTGGGACAGCAGCATCCCAAGTGGCTCCTCCACCCTCACAAATAAGGCAGCTCAGAAGAGAAGCAAGGTTGGGGAGGGTGGGGAACGACTCGGTCTCAGACAGCTCAGAACTGGGGCAGAGGAGGCAGGTTACCTCTGAGTAAGGAGGTTACCTGACACCTCACCTCGAAGTATTTGATGATCATGGAAACCAGACTTGAAAAGAAACAGTAGCCAAGTTATTAAAAAAAAATTCACCATTAAAAAAAAAAAGAATCAATTCATGCCAGATTTTGAGGATGGACATATTTCTCAAACCTTCTGAGCATATAATAGGTCATCATGCTCTTAAATAAAATGTTAGTCCATGCCTGAGATTCTGCCTGATTATCAAAGACCAATTTCCAATTGAGAAATTTGACACAATCTGATGATATTGCATATCTGTCCCTCATTTACTGGGCACAACTAGTAGATCTAACAGCATCTGTTGCTAGGCAGATTCCCAACTCTCTGGAACTCTGGGAAGTGCCTGTTGCTACTCAGATTCCAAACAATCAGGAACATTTTACAGCAGCTTTGCTAGGCCTTCAGCCAGACTGTGAGTTGGCTAATTTAAAAGTCCATTATGTACATGCCTTAGCAGCAGGATTGAGGTAATTTTCTTGGCCCTATCTGCCTGTTCTATTACACCTCCTTTCTCCTATGGTCTAAATTTACTCAGGAGAACTTAAGTATTTCCCTTTCCCAAGGTTACATGGATATCTCTCTTAGGACCCTGCTTGTTTTCTAGGTCTTCAGGGGAAGTAAATAGTAAGTAGCCTTATTATCCTTTTCTTTACATCTAAAATTCATTTGTTAGTGAGTACATACCATGTTTGTTTTTCTTGAATTGAATTACCTCACTCAGGATTACTTTTGCTAGTTCTATCCATTTGGCTGCAAATTTCAGGATGTCAATTTTTTAACTGCTGAACAGTACTGAAAAAAACCCATTTACTGATAGCTGAGATGGAAACTGACCTTTGAATATAATAGAATGCCATTAGAAAAAATATAGCTGTATTTCTTAAGCAGAACAGTAGTTATGGTTTTCCTCCATGACTTAGGCCTAAGTAGTCTGAGGTTTTTTGCCCCATAAACATTGTGAGACATGAATTCCATCTAATAAAAGGTATCTTAAATTCAATCAGATAGTGGTCATTTACTCATAAAATATTTTGCCACTAATGCAAAAATAAGTCATGCAGACATGTAATCACTGTTGATTACAGATTTATACCTGGTTTCATTGTTCCTCTTATCCTCTGTTCTACAATCCTGTATCTTGCAGCCTGATCAAGAGCAGGTAATGGTCCACTTAGGCACTAGCTCTACTTCTTCATGGTCAATGGGATTTTTGACTGTAGTCTTCAATATTAGAGCATTGCTCTCAGTTTGTGGAGATATTGCAAAATCCAAGGCAATACCTGAGTTGTTTGGGGAATAGGGTCCCTCTGTTGTATTAGGTTTCTGGGCAGGACTTTCTGTCCCAACCAAGAGGTTTGGACCCATTTTCAGCTCAACTTAGCCTCAAATAATCACACACAGGCTTATATTAATTTTTTGCTGATTGACCAAGGCATATAATTTGCTAACTCCTTCATCTTAACTTGACCCATGATTCTTATCCTGTTCAGCCATGCAGCTTAGTACCTTTCCTTAGAGCAACATTTCAGCTTCTATCCTCTGCTCCTGCTGATGATACATCAAGACCTGTCTCACATCTCTGCTCTGTTCTTTCTGTTCTCAGAGTTTTTTTAGTCTTGTACCCCCATCCACACTTCCTGTCAGCCTCTAGAGAATCAATCAGCTTTTTCTTAACCCAGTACTATGAACAAATGTTTACAACCTACCAATATAATCCCACTATCCCTCTGGTTGAAAACTCACACTGAACGAAGAGTGTCACAGGGACTCATTAAGAACTCAATTAGAACATTTCCCTCACCAGTTTTTAGTGATCCCATTTTCATTACATTATATGTGAAAATATTTTTAAGTATTGCTGTATTAGTAGGTTTCTACAAGATCTATCCTCATACTATATGGGCTATAATTTTTTTTAAAAGTAATCTTTTTTATCAATGTATCCCCTTGTACTCCCTCCTTTCTCTTTCCCAGTTGCTCATGGTCATTCTTTTGCCTCACTCCTCCCCATCACGTCATTCCTTCCCTCAAATGTGCAAGAAGTCTCGAGGTGGATCAGCTCAGTATCGACTCCAGGCATGTCTGATTTCTTCATCATGATGTCAAGACCAGGTTAGGTGTTCCTCTGGAGAGAATAGGCTCCAAAGTTCCAGTACATACACAGAAACACAATTGGATCTCACCCCTCAATGCTCCACATACTGCCCCTGTCAGTGAAAAGTTGCCTATCCTTGGAGGGCCTAGTTCCTTTTCTTGAAGTTTCCCCAGTGGCTGTTCTTAATTCACTGAGCTCCACAGAACTCCAGCCAGTCCTCACTGTGGGAGTTTTCCTCATAAGCACTATCCTCTTACTCATATAGACACTTCTCCCCTGCTCTCTGCTGAACCAGGAGCTCAGCTCAGTGCTCAGCCATCTATCTCTGCCTTTACCTTTACTCAGTGTTGGATGTATGTTCTGTGATGGCACTTAGGATGGCTGTTCATCTGATTATAGAGGAAATCCTATCTAGGCAACACCTTCACTATTGGTTGGAGACCTAGCTAGGGACATCCTGTGAATTTTTGGATGTTTCCCTAGGATCTGGTCTTTTTCCAACACCACATTAGCTTCCTCTAAGATACCCATCTCTTTTTTTCTCCCTTTTGTTGCTCCTCTAACTCAATCATCTCCTTCTCTCATGATGTCTTCCCATATCTTCTTAGTTGCAACCCCTTATGCTCTCAGTTAGCTAGGGAGATCTTCTCTGTTTTCTCTTTTTAAGGAAATCACTTGATGTCTCTCTTAAGTTCCTTTGGATCCCAAGTTGTACAGGCATTGTGGTTTGCAGCTTGGGTGTTCTTCGCTTTTTGTCTAAAGTCCACTAATGAGTGAGTACATCCAGTGTTTATCTTTCTGGGCTTGTGATATGTTGCTCAGGCAAATATTCTCCAAATCCATCCATTTGTATACAAATTTTACAACGTCAGTTTTTTTTACTGCTGAGTAGTACTCCATTGTATAGATAAAGGACATTTTGTTAATCCATTATTCAGTTGAGGGACATCTAGGTTGTTTCCAGGTAATTACTGTTATGAATAATGCTGTTATGAACATAGTTGAGCTAATGCCTTTGCAGTGCAAATGTGTGTTCTTTGGGTAGATGCCTAATAGTGATATTGCTGGGTCCTTGGATAGATTGATTCCCTGTTTTTGAGGAACCACTATACAGCATTACAGAGTGGCTTTACAAGTTTACACTCTCACCAACAATGGAGAAGTGTTCCCATTGTTCTGCATCCTCTCCAGCATAGACTAAAATTTGTTTTTGATCTTAGTCATTCTGACAGGTATGAGGTGATATCTCAAGGTTGTTTTCATTTGCATTTCTCTGATGGCTAAAGATTTTGAATACTTTTTCATGTGACTTTCAGTCATTTGTAATTCTTCTGCTGAGAATTTTATTTTTAGTGCTGAAACAAATTTTTATAAACTATTAAAATATAATAATGACCACCATTTTGTGAAAATAAGTAAATAAACAGGTACATCAATGATTAATAAAAAACAGCATTAATTATCTATTTTTATAGACAGTAAAAATATTAGAACCTATGTTAATAAGACCATACCTCCTAATCCTTCCCAAATAGTTACCAACTAGAGACCACACAATCAAACATATAGGTCTATAGAATCATTCTCAATCTAACCACCACAAATATGGTAATCATTTAAACTCTCAAATGTGGAGTTGTAGAATCATCTCTTTCCACAATCTAACCAATCATCATTTAGACAGATAGAATGGTCTGTGACCACTCACCTTTTAGCTGCCAAAAGTACACAAGGAAATGTCAAAATCCTTCTATGCCTTACTTACACAATGGCTGACTCATGTTCAGATTCATTACATTATATCATATATTATTTTTTCCCACATCCTTTTCTAAAGGCTTTGTCATCTTTCATCATAGATCAAAACTAAACAAAAAAATAGTACCATCATTTTTCCATTAATGTTATAAACTGTCAAAACTCAGTAACTTAAAAAACACAAATCTTTTATTAGGAGACTAATAGGAAATGGTTCTCTGCATATCAATGAATTTGATTGAAATCAGCTTGTTGATCATGGCTCTAGTTTGGAGACTTGGGTTTCTCTTCCAAGCCTTAATTTGTTAGTAATATCTAATTCTTTAGGATTAAAGGATTTATTACATATTATTAGTAGCAGCATATATTATTATACAGTTATAGGATTATAGCAACTATTCTCTTGCTTGCTGACAGGAAGAAGGCCCTGTTCCTATTTTCCTGCTCTAGTTTCTTTTTGTTGAGATGTAAATTCTTTTTTTCTTTCTTATTACGAATGAAGTTACTTTTTATCTGTGTATATCCTTGTTCAAGCTCCCTTCCCCCTAACACACATTCCAGTCACTCTCTCTTTTCCATGTCTCTTTATCTCTTCCCCAGCAAGGGCAGGAGGTCCCAAGGTCTGAATATGGCTTAGTTCAGCATCGACTCCTGGCAGATCTACTTTACTCACCTCAACATCAAGACTGGGTCAGGTGTTCCTATGGAGGGAGTGGGATCCAAGGTGCTGGTTCAATGTCTTTCAGATTCGAAGCTGTTCAGGGTTTGTGGTTTTCAGCTTGGACATGCTTTGCTTTTAACTCTTTTGTTTAGAGTCCACTGATGAGTGAATATATCTGGTGCTTGCCTTTCTGGGTTTGTGATACCTAGATGAGGAGGATATTCTCCAAATCCATCCATTTGCCTGCAAATTTTAGGATATATTTTTTTTCTTACTGCTGAGCAGTACTCCATTGTGTAGATGTACCACAGTTTGTTAATCCATTATTCAGTTAAGGGAAATCTAGTTTATTTCCAGGTTGTTCATATTATGAATAATGCTACTATGAACATAGTTGAGCTAATGCCTTTGGAATGTGAATATGCATCTTTTGGATATATGCTCAGTGGTGGTATTGCTGGATCTTTAGGGAGATTGATTCACAGTTTTCTGGGAAACCTCCATACTGCATTCCAGAGTGGCTGAACAAGTTTACACTCCCATCAAAAATAGAGGAGTCATCCTCTTGCTCCACATCCTCTCCAGAATAGTCTATCATCTATGTCTTTTATCTTAGCCAATCTGACAGGTGTAAGGTGGTATTTCAAAGTCGTTTTCTTTCAGATTTCTCTGATGACTAAAGATGTTGAACACTTTTTCAAGTGCCATTCAGCCATTTGTAATTCTTCTGCTGAGAATTCCCTCTTCAGTACTGAACTCCATTTTTAAAGGGGTTATTGAAGGTTTTGGGCTCTAGTTTCTTGAGTTATCTATATATTTTAGAGGCCAGTCCTCTATCACTTGTAGGGTTGGTGAAAATCTTTTCCCATTTTGTAGGCTGTCATTTTGTCCTATTGATTGTGTCCTTGGCATTACAGAATCTTCTCAGTTTCATGACTTCCCACTTATTGATTGTTGTTCTTAGTGTCTATACCACTGGTATTATATTTAGGAAGTAGTCACCTGTACCAATTCATTGGAGGGTATTTCCCACTTTCTATCCTATCAAGTCAGTGTTGCTGGGTTTATGTTGTGGTCTTTGATCCACTTGGATTTCAATTTTATGCAGGGAGACAGGCTTGGATATATCTGCATATTTCTACACACTACCATCCAGCTATGCCAACATCATTTGTTAAAGATACTATTCTTTTTCCATTGAATATTTTGAGGATCCTTGTGAAAGATCAGGTGTTCATAGATTTTTGGGTTAATGCCAGACTCTCAATATAATTAGATTGATGCACAAATATATTTATATGCTTGTACCAGGCTATTTTTATTACTGTAGCTCTAGAGTATGACTTGAATACAGGGATGGTGATGGCACCTGAGGTCCTTTTGTTGAACAAAATGGTATTGGCAATCTTGGCTTTCCTATTATTCCAAATGAAATTGATTATTATTCTTTCAAGTTCTGTAGAAATTTGTGTTGAGATTTTGATGGGAAGTGCGTCAAATTTGTAGATAGCTTTTAATAGATTTGCCATTTTTACTATATTGATCATACCTATCCAGGAACATGGGAGAGCTTTCCATTTTCTGATATCTCCTTCAAATTCTTTCTTCAGTGATTTAAAGTTTTTTGTCAAGTAGATCTGTTACTTCTTTAGTTATAGTTACTCTAAGGTATTTAATGGTATTTGCAGCTGTTATAAAGGGTGATGTTTCCCTTATTTTATTTTCAGCCCTTTTATCTTTAGTGTATAGGAGAGCTAATGATTTCTTTCAGTTCATCTTCTATTCTGCTACATTTCTGAAGGTGTTTATCAGCTGTAGAAGTTCCCTGGTACAATTTTGAGGGTCACTTATGTGTACAAACATATCATCTGCAAATGGAGGTCATTTCACTTCTTATTTTCCAATTTGTATCCTCTTAATCTCCTTTTGTTCTCTTATTGCTTTAGCTAAAACGTCAAAAACTACATTGAATAGATAAGGGGAGAGAGGACATACTTGCCTAGTTCTGGATTTTAGTGAGATTGCTTTGAGTTTTTCCTCCATTTATTTTGATATTGTCTGTCAGCTTCTTTTAAATCACCTTTATTAGATTTAGATCTCTTAGCTGTATTCCTTATCCGTCCAGGAATTTTATCATAAAGGAGTGTTGGATTTTGTCAAAGGCTTTTTAAGCATCTAAGGATATGATCATATGTTTTTTTCCTTAAGTTTGTTTATGTGATGGATGACATTTATGTTTTTTTCATATGTTGAACCACCCCTGGATTTCTGGGATGAAACCTACTTGATCATGGTGGATGATATATTTATATATTGTTGTATACAGTTTGCAAAAATTTTGTTGAGAATTTTAGCATCAATATTCATGAGGGATATTGGTCTGTAATTCTCCTTCTTTGTTGTGTCCATGTGTGGCTTCAGTATTAGGCTAATTGTGGCCTCATAAAAAGAATTCGGCAATATTTCTTCAGTTTCTACTGTGTGAAACATTTTGAGGATCGATGGTAGTAATTCTTATTTGAAGGTCTGGTAGAATTCTGCACTGAAACCATCCAGGTTGAGCTTCTTTTATTTAGGAGCCTTTTCATGGCAGCTCAATTTCCTTTAGGGTTATGGGTCTGTTTAGATAATTAATCGTGTCTTAATTTAACTTTGGTAAATTGTACTTGTACAAAAGCTGTACATTTCTTCTAGGTATTCCACTTTTGTGGAATATAAATTTTCAAAGCATGACCTGATTATTTTCTGGATTTCCTGGGGGTCTCTTTTATGTCCCCTTTCTCCTTTCTGATTTTGTTGATTTGGATACTCTCTCTCTCTGCTTTTTGGTTAGTTTGAATAAGGGTTTATCTATCTGGTTGACTTTCTCAAAGAACCAACTTTTTGATTCATTGATTCTTTCTATTTTTCTTTGTGTTTCAATTGTATTGATTTCAGCCCTAAGTTTGATTATTTCCTGCCATCTACTCCTTCTAGGTGAGTTTGCTTCTAATTATTCTAAGGTTTAAGCTGTGCTATTAGTTCTCTAGTGTGAGATATCTCTAGGTTTTTCATATAGACATCTAGTGTTATGGATTTTCCTCTTAAAACTGCTGACACTGTGTCCTATAACTTTGGGTATGTTGGAGATTCATTTTTGTTAAATTCTTGGAAGACTTTGATTTCTTTCTTAATTTCCTCCTTGACCCAGAGGTGGTTCAGCTGAGTGATGTTTAGTTTCCATGAGTTAGTAGGGTTTCTGTGATTTTTTATGTTGTTGAAATCTAACTTTAGGCCCTGGTTGTCCGATATGAAACAAGGAATTACTTACATTTTTTGTACATACTGATATTTGCTTTATGACCAATTATGTGGTTATATATTTAAGAAAAGTTCCATGTGGTGCTGGGAAGCTTCTGTAACCATCTATTAAATCCATTTGCATCATAACCTCTGTTAGGCACTTTATTTCTTGTTGAGTCTCTGTCTGGTTGACCTCTCCAATGGTTAAGGTGGGGTATTGACTTCTCCCACTATTAGAGTATGAGAATTAATGTGGGATTTGAGCTTTAGCAGTGTTTCTTTTACATAGATAAGTATCCATATATTAGAGGTATAAATATTCAGGATTAAAATCTCCTCTGACCAATTTTTCCTGCAATGAATAAGTAATGTCCATCTTGGTCCCTTTTAATTGCTTTTGGCTTAAAGTATACTTTGTTAGATATTAGGATGGAAACACCAGCTTGTTTCTGAGGGTCATTTGATTAGAAAATCTTTTCCCAACACTTCACTCTGAGCCTGTGTTTGTCTTTGTTGTTGCGGTGTGTTTCTTGTATGCATCAGAAGAATGGCTTTTGTTTTTGTATCCATCTTGTTAGTGTGTGTCTTTTTATAGGTGAGTTGAGTCCATTGATATTAAGGAATATTAGTGTACACAAATTGATAGTTCCTGTTATTTTGGCAGTAGCTTGTACATATTTTCTTTCTCTGGGCTTTTCTTTGTGAGATTACTGATTGTTTCTGGTTTCATGGGTGTATTTTGGGATCCTTAGGTTAGCGTTTTCTCTCTAATGTTTTCTGGAATGACAGATTGGTAGATAGGTATTGTTTAAGTCTTACTTGGTCATGAAATATCTTGATTACTCCATCCATGGTGATTGATAATTTTCCTGGGTATAGTAGTCTAGGTTTGCAGCCATGGTCTTTTAGTGTCTGCCTAACTTTTGGCCAACCCATTCTTGCTTTCATCATTTGGATTGAATAGTCAAGAGTTATTCTTATGGGGCTGCTTTATACATAAGTTGGCCCCTTTGTTTGTAGCTCTTAAAATTTTTTCTTTGTTCTTTATATTTTGTGGCTTAATTGTTTTTTGGTGAGTTTACATTTTTGGGCAGTCATATCTATTTTGTTTTCTGTAAGATTCTTGTATCTTTATAGGCATTTCCTTCTTTAAGTTAGGAAAGATTTCTCCTTTGATTTTAATGAGTACATTATCTGTGCCTTGAGATGACATTCTTCTCCTTCTTCTATTCCACTTCCTAAATATAACACCAGTGGCACAGACACTAAGATCTACAATCAATAAGTGGGATCTCCTGAAACTGAGAAGCTTCTGTAAAGTCAAGAACACTGTCAATAGAACAAAATGATAGCCTACACAATGGGAAAAGAGTTTAATCCACCCTACAAGTGATAGAGGATGGATCTCTAAAATGTATAAAGAACTCAAGAATCTAGAGCCCAAAACCTTGAATAACTCAATTGAAAAATGGGATTCAAATCTAAAAAGGGAATTCTCAGCAGAAGAATTACAAATAGCTGAAAGGCACTTGAACAAATGTTCATCATCTTTAGCCATCAGAGTAATGCAAATCAAATAATTTTGAGTTACCACCTGGGACCTGTCAGATTGGCTAAGATAAAAGACACAGATGACAGCCTATGCTGGAGAGGTATAGGAGCAAGGGGAACATTCCTCCATTGTTGGTGGGAGTGTAAGCTTGTTCAGCCACTCTGGAACACAGTATGGTGGTTTCTCAGTAAACTGAGAATCAATCTCCTCAAGGATCAAGCAATACCACTTCTGGGTGTATACCCTAAAGATGCACAGTCACACTCCAATGGCATTAGCTCAACTATGTTCATAGCAGCATTATTTGTAATAGTAAGAATCTGGAAACAACCTAGATGCCCCTCAAATGAAGAATGGATTAACATACTATGGTACATCTACACAATGGAGTACTACTCAGCAGTAAGAAAAAATTATATCCTAAAATTTGCAGGCAAACGGATGGATTTGAAGAATATCCTCCTGAGTAAGGTATGTCAAAGCCAGAAAGATAAGCAGGGGATGTACTCACTCATTAGTGGACTCTAATTAAAGAAAGGAAAAAAGAAAGCATGTCCAAGCTGTAAACCACAACCAATGAACATGAACTGAGCAACATTGGGACATTTAGACAATGGGACAATGGTACCTTGGGACCTCCTGCCCATGCTGGGCTGGAGATGGGGAGATGTGCATAAGAGAGCATGACCTTAAGATGTGGGAGGGGAAGGGACCTTGAGTAAGGATTTACATGAATATAAAATGTGTCTTTATTCATAATAAAAATCGTCCCTGTTAATTTTTTTTTAATTTTCTATCTTACTCAGGTTTCCACTATTTTCTCCACTCCATATTCCAAGATAATATCATATACTCTGGATTGTGACAAGACTTATATTAAATATAGTCATTCACCTGTTCTATGAGGTAGCCCTGAACACTTGGTAGAATTTTTAGATGGAATATTAATGTGTAACAAAGTTATGTTTTCACTACATAATGAAAACACAAAGTAAAGAGATTTTAGAAAGAAAAAACAAAGTAAGATAGACAGCATTTCAATAAAGGTATGAAAGATACATTTCAAGTAAATAGAACCAGGAAATAAAAGGAAGTGTAATGCTTAACAGACATTAGAGACTATGCAGAAGAGATAATAGGGCAATTTATCTTTTTAAGAATAATAATAAAGAAAAAGTGCATTACAATTTTAAACACATTTGCAGCAAACTCAGGCACACTTTACTCTATAAGTACATACCACTGGTCTTAAAGACATCAATGAACTCAAACTCAGTAGTAGTTTGTAAATTCAATACCCCAAACTTTGCAATATACATGTATCTGGACACAAAGTAAGCATACATGTCAGAATTAAATGACAATTTACATCAAATGAATCTATCAGGTATTCTACCTAATGTCAGAGGCCACAAAAATACAACAAATGACAACTTACATACATTAGGTTGACCCACCAGATGAATAATTCTCTGATGGAGAAAGCTCATCAAGCAAGGCTAATAAGGTCTTTGACTATGAATGGTTGATTGTATCTATATGAAAATTTCTTCTCTGTTACCATGATTCTGTTCTAAAACAGCCATAGGACTATTCTTACATCTACTGACAGTGTGCTCTTCCCAAATTAAGGAACTGTTATACCTTAGAATTGAAAGAAAGATGACTTCTTCCTATACTGTGTAATTTTGGTGGATAAAATATATCTTCATAGTTAAGCCTCTGTTCCACACTAGAATTACTAGAAACTTAGAAGAATGCTTTCTATAATTAGTGAGCTGAAAAGATAAGTACATAAAATTAGTTTATTTACAAACCCCTAGCAAATTGAAACAAGATTGTCTGTGTAAAAAAAAATTGAGTTACATCTTCAAAGATAATACATAAGAACAGAGTTGCAGGTGTCTGATTTTTGAACCAAAGTTATTTAGAACCAAATGTGCCCTAAATTACTATTCAGGCCTCTCTTAGCAGTTCTGGCAGATGACACAGATCTTCAGAGATTCCCTAATAAAATTTCTTAGCAATTGACAATCTGCACCAACTTCTAACATAAGTACAAGATTCAAGGCACTGATAAGTCATAGTTTATGTTTGGGTACTGAAATTTGTGTGGATGACAGAAATTGCAATGAACCAATTAACCAAGTCTGGAGAGAAACATCTTTATGTTCAGATAAACCTTGTGAAAGAAGACATAAATGGCCAGGGCTGCAGAATATGATCTGTTCTCATACCCTTAAATTAGGAGTTAAGTTTTCTTTCTCGTTATTGGATATTTCACACAAAATAGAAAATTATATTTAGGCTTGGAACATTTTTTATTCTCAGTTCTTATCAGGAAATGACTGAGCCCTTAGAGCCATGTGCCCCCTCCCTAGCTGTCATGCGCAACCTTGCCAGCAAGGAAAGCACAACACCCAGGATCTTCTTTCAGCAGTTTATTCGGGACCTTTACAATTGTTCTCTCTTTGTCCTTCTCTCTGCTTCTCCTTCTCCTCCCCCAGGAAACCCCGCCCACTGACTAGAAACTCTCAGGGCATCCAATCCCAATAAGCCATGTGGACACAGCTCATAGGTCCACATACACAACCACGTCCCAGGCTCAAGCCAATTAAGGAGTTGTTTATCAAAAGAGAGAACTCACCCATGGGGGTGGAGGCTGGAAATCAGCACCATCTTTAGTGTTAAGGACCAAGAAAGCAGCTGGAGCAATAAGCTTTTACTGCCCTAAGCAGATGGTACCTGGCGCCGCTTAAAGCAAACAGTATCTGGTGAAGCCCCTTCACCAACACTCCCTCTATAAATCACAGAAGGTGTCTTTAAGATAAGCGCAATGGCCAAGGGAACAACTCGACTCTTCCCTGACCTCAGGACCTTCTGCCCTTGCTTCATTAAAATTTTCTGCTCCTCTCCCTCTCCCTTTCTTTCTTCTTCTTCCCTGACCCTGAGGGTATATATACCCTGTCCTATTTTCAATAAATGAGACCTTGACGCTACTCAGACTGACTCTGTCTTTCTTAAAATGCGCTTGGTCCCCTTTCTCTCTCACCCCCATTGTATTTCAGGAGGATCCTCCCCAAGCCTAACGAATAACTGATCCCGCTGGATGGGTCAAGTGGCACCTCAACGTGGGGCTCGGGGCACGGTGACCAACCGGACGGCACTGAAGAGGGGGCCCCCGATCATTAAAGGGTAGAGACGCCCGGACCGCATCACTCGTGCACCCCGGGAAGTCTTGAGGTGAGTTCTGCCGTCCCATCTACAATGGGCAAGATGCTCTCAAAGGAAGTTTTATTTATACAAGAGATGAAAAGAGCACTTAGGGAGAGAGGAATAAGAGTTAAAAAGAAAGACCTTGTAATATTTTTCTGCTATGTTGGGGAGAAATGTCCTTGGCTAATACTAAACAGCCCAGATATTCATCCCTTTACATGGAATAAGGTAGGAAAGAATATTAATGAGTTGTTGGCCAAAGGAGAGAAAATTCCTGAGTCCTTTTTCAGTTTTTATGGGATTATCAGAGATATTTTAAAAGATGCAGAGAAAGGAGGAGACAGTGCCCGATTATTAGCCTTAACAGAGGACTATTTAACTGGGTCTCGATGTCCATCACGCAAAAGC
>PVIH01024687.1:0-22246 GCA_004025045.1 Sigmodon hispidus | reverse complement strand
TAACTTCTGACCAAGCCCTTCTAGCTTTCATCGTTTCCATTGAATAGTCAGGCGTTATTCTGATGGGTCTGCCTTTATATGTGAGGTGGCCCTTTTCTTTTGCAGCTCTTAAAATTTTTTCTTTGTTCTGTATGTTTTGTGTCTTGATTATAATGTGGCGCGCTGACTTTTTTTTGGGATCATATCTATTTGGTGTTCTTTAAGCTTCTTGTATTTTTATAGGCATTTCCTTCTTCAGGTTATGTAAGTTTTCTTCTATGATTTTATTGAAAACATTATCTGTGCCTTTGAGCTGGTATTCTTCTCCTTCTTCTATTCCTATTATTCTCAAATTAAGTCTTTTCATGATGTCCCAGATTTCCTGAACATTTTGAGTTATGGCTTTTTTAGTTTTACTATTTTCTTTAACTGATACATCTATTTGAGCTACTGAGTCTTCTACTTCAGTGATTCTATCTTCCATCTCTTGAACTCTGTTTGTTATGCTTGTATCTGTAGTTCCAGTTTTTTTCTTCAGGTTTTCTATTTCCATTTTTGCCTCATTTTGCGCCTTTTTTATTTCTTCTATTTCAGCTTTTATTTCAGCTTTTATTTCAGCTTTTATTTCAGCTTTTATTTCCTGGCATGTTTCTTTCATAGATTTGTTCATCTCTTCCAATTTTTTGTTTGTATTTTCTTCTATTTCTTTAAGGCTTTTTTTCATATCTTCTTTGAGAGCTTCGATGAACATCAAAAAGGAATTTTTGGTGTTGCTTCCTTCTGTTTCCTCTTCATTGCTCAGTTTAGGTCTTGTATTTGTAGGATCGCCACTCTACAAATCATTAAAAATATAAAAAGATAGAAAACATTTTATATAAGAAAAATAATCTCACATGCAATATATTTCACTATTCTTTCTTAGCAAATTTAAAATTACTATCACCATGGAATATTTTCTCCCTTTCTTCATTATAAATTACAACAAAATGTTGTATCAATAAAATAATTACCTGGAAAAAATTTAAAGGAAAATGAATCAGAGAACATTGCAAAGTGGGTACAGAAAGGTTGTAAGAACCAGAGAATCATGGGGGTTATTTGAAATTGTGTCTTCTAGTAATACCACAAGCTGTGCTCAAAAGTGTTATCCAAGTGTCTGAAAAAGATGACAGCAAAGCAGAGATGAATAAAAATGACACCAATGATCATACAATGTTGAAAGATAAAAAGCCTGTGAGATCTTAACCCTACACATAGGACTATAGGCAACTGAGTGAAGTTGGGAACTAGAGATGTGGTCTACCCAAGGGAAAAACACACCAAATGCTCAGCCCTAATAACATGTGTATAAGTAGGGTTAAATGGACTCAGCAGGATACATTTAGGAATGTTTATGTATATACAAATACAGATATAAATTCAGTAATAATTAATAAAAACACAGATTTTGAATTTGAAGGAGAGTAGAAAGAAGTATATAGGATGGTTTGGAGGAACAAAAGGAAATAGAGAAATGTTAGTTATCATTAGGGTCTAAAAATGAAAAAAAATAAACTAATCATATTGAAAAAATACTTTTTTAAAAGTATTTCTAAATTTGCTACATAGTAGAGTTCAATTAAACATCAGTGTATTTTTATGTTGCTTAGATCAAGATACAGAAGAACAGTTGCTGTGCTTTTAATGTTATGATCTCAACCACCACACATTAATTTTTGCTTCCTTTTCAATTTAATGTAAAGAGAAATACACAACACATGCTCTTGTTGGCTGCTTTTATTATTGTTCTTTTGAGTCTCCTAATGTGGGTGCTAGAAACCAAACTCAGGTCCTTTGGAAGAGCAGCAAGCTCTTTTTTTTTAATTGTTTATTTTTAAGGATTAAACACAAATGGCAATTTATATATATATATATATATGTATATATATATGCCTTTAATTTTGTATACTGATGCACAACAGAGACATACAACTCTCCACTGTAGAGGAAGTTACATGCAGAACACTTACACATATGTCAACACTATGCTAAAGGTAATTTTGTGGCTTCAAATCTGCAAAGCATGAATGAACAAATCAGACTGATCTGAAAGCATTTATATAGCTTAAGCATCTAATTATAGAAATGAAACAAAGATGAACTCTATAATATAGAAAATTAGGAAAATTAATGCTAACAGTTTTTAAGAGTGGAACAAAAATTTTTAAACAAGGGCCTTGGGCCTGCAAGATGGCTCAGTTAGTTAACGTATTTTCTTTTTTCATATTTATTTTCATCATTTTATTATTATGCATAAAGAAGTCACATTTTCTATCCTTGTATATCCTTTTTCAAGGTCCCTTCCCACCATATCAGGTCATTCTCTCTTCTCAACATCTCCCCACACCCCACCCCCACGGTCCCAATATTGCTTAGTTCAGCCTCCACTCCTGGCAGATCCAGTTTTCTCCCCCCAACCTCAAGACTGAGTCAGGAGTTCCTCTAGGGGGAGTGGGATCCAAGGAGTCAGTCCAAGGTGTTTCTGATCCCAAGATCTTCAGTGGTTGTGTTTTGTAGCTTGGGCATGATTTGCTTTTTTTTGTTTTTGCTTTTGATTAGAGTCCACTAATGAGTGAGAACATCCCCTCCTTTTCTTTCTGGGTTTGTGATACCTTGCTCAGGAGGATATTCTCCAAATCCATCCATTTGCCTGCAAATTTTAGGATATCATTTTTTCTTACTGCTGAGTAGTACTCCATTGTGTAGATGTTCCACAGTTTGTTAATCCATTATTAAGTTGAGGGGCATCTAGTTTGTTCCAGGTTCTTGATATTACAAATAGGGCTACTATGAACATAGTTGAGCTAATACCTTTGGAGTCTGACTGTGCTTTAGTATACACCCAGAAGTGATATTGCTGGGTATACTCCCAGAAGTGATATTGCTGGGTCCTTGGGGAGATTGATTCTCAGTTTTCTGAAAAACTGCCATACTGCATTCCAGAGTGGCTGAACAAGTTTACACTTCCACCAACAATGGAGGAGTGTTCACCTTGCCACACCCTCTCCACCATAGACTGTCATCTGTGTCTTTTATCTTAGCCAATCTGACAGGTGTCAGGTGGTATCTTACACATGTTTTGACTTGCATGTCTCTGATGGCTAAAGATGATGAGCACATTTCAAGTGCCTTTCAGCTATTTGTATATACTTTTTAAAGTAAAAGAGTTATTAGAGGTTTTTTTTTTTCAACATAGCACTAAAAAATAATGGGAAATGTCATAACAAAGTTGTTCAATATCAGGAAAAGAAGAGGGATATAAAGCATCGGAAAAGAATAAAGTCCAAAAACTGACTCACAGAGTCAAATGATCTTCTATAAAATTACCAAAGATAATTAAAACAAATTACAATGTTAGACTTTTCTAGGAAATATTGTAGTTTCTGATACAAAAAAAATGAGCTTATTCATTCATCACATTTTGTTCTTGAGAAAAAAGCAAACAAACATGTTATCAACATTGTAAAAATAAATATGAAATATAAAATTATATACCTTTTCAGTTGCCAGTAATGTTTTGATGATTTCCTAAATTATCAGCTGAGTTGAGAATTGATATTGATAAATTAATATTTTAAAACTTATGTTTTAAATAAAACTTGGGAAGAAATAAAAAAAGAAATATCAGAATAATAACTTGCTACGGTACAAAACACATGAAAAAGCTTAGATTCACATTTGTAAGTGAAAAGGCATATCTGAGTTTTTTTGCTATGCTACCAGAACAAACTAATCACAAAAGCAACATGAAATCAGTAGAGACAATGTGGTGATTAGATGATTAAACATGTAAAACATGGAGAGTTTTCCAGTGCACACATTATTTTGCACAATATATTATTTTAGAATTACAAATTTATATATGCCAATCAAAATATTTAAAATGTGCATATACTATTTAGGAGAATGATAACCTGAACAATGTGAAAATCAATTAGTTCTTGCAACAAATGTATGACATATCTTTTGGAAAACATGCACTAATATTAAATAAATTTGGAAATGAGTATAGACATTTATAAATGCAAAATATTGTTATTAATCTAGTTGATAATATTAGGATTTTTGTGTGTGTGTATAGCATTGTGGTTTTCCAACACTGATATATCTATGCATAACCACTTACAATTCTGAAACCACTATCAGCAAAAAAACTGCTTAAATTACTGTTGAAGATAAAAGCTGAATGCATCACTATTAAAATGGAAGAATAGAAAGGGAAAATAATAGACATAAGTAAGAGAAAAATAATCAAGTCATTTTTATAGTGACAGAATAAAATCGAAGTTAGCTGCAACATGTCAGTTTTCGATGTTAATTAGTATGTGTGCTTTCATATGTCAGGATGCTTGTTTAGAGGTCAGAATTATACTTGACGGAGTTGCTTCTCATCTTGTCTTAATTTTTTTTTTCAGTTTTTTTGACACAGGGCTTTATTATGTAGTCTTGGCTGTCCTGGAACTCACTTTGTAGAACAGAGCAGGCTAACCTCGAATTAATAGAGATCCACCTGCCTCTGCCTTCCAAGTGCTGAGAATCAAAGTATGAGAGACCATACTTTATCTTCTTTTCAACACAATTTTTTTCTGGGAACTCAATACAGGTCACCTGACTTGGTGACATAAACTTTTACTAACTAATCTTTCTCACCAGCCCTGAGGCTACGTTTAATGTAATACAGATACCAATGACTACCTAGGAAAATACAATGTTTAGTTTTTCCACATGCACATATTTTCTTCTGTGCCAATTGAGATGATCTGAATGCAATGACTACCTAGCAGCAGTAATTACTGTTATTTTTATCTAAAATCACTCTCCAAAGGAACCAGGGATCTTAGTATACAAGACAACTGAAAAGAATTTAGTTTCATAACTAAAAAATTAGAGATGTACAATCAGAGAATATTATATTATTGGACAATACCAATAAGGTCCTATGAGTCAAAAAAATGGCAAGTGATAGGGAAAATTGTAACACTGTAAACCATGTAAATTGTTCATTCTCTACTATGAAAATGCACTTTACCACGACATTCTTCTAAAAATACATTAATCTCTGTTAATCCTTGAGTAAAACATAATAAATATTCCAATTAAAGATTTAGGTGAAAGTATTTGCTCATTGCTCTACCTGCCTCCTCCACAAAAATACAATTAAAGCTAATACATTGAACTCTGAGAAAATATAAAATCAAGAATTTGAGATTAAATAAATTTGTTGATATTTTACTTAAATCTGTCTTAGCATAATCATGCATTGTTCACTTAGAAAGAAAATTAGTATCTGGGAATCATTCATTAATGTGTTAAATAAGACATAAGGATTAGGCTGTTATCAACTGAACTGTTGGTGTCATTTGAGTTATACACATTCTCAAGATCAGTTCATTATCATCATGGAGAAATGCACATGGAGATAAGATCATTATCATCATGGGGAAATGCACATTAAACCTATTCAGGGCACCAGAATTTACTTTCTTCACTGAAACAAGACTATAGGAAATTATTAAATATTGTTACCTGAGTAGTAGTAGTTTTGTGAATCTTCTGCTTTGGTTTAATTTGTTTTATTCACTTATGCATCCTTCAATCCAAACCTATAGGCTCCACATTCATAAGGGCCAAATGTTACAATATGTAATGTAGAATATTTGAACTGATTCTTTTTATCAAAAAATGCACATCATTGTCTGAGAAATTAAAGTTGAGATCATTTTGCAAAAAAAATTATGCCTGTTTAAAAAAAAACAATGAGCAGAGGCTGTGTTCCATCAATTAGATACAATATTAAAATTAAGAAAAATATAATATGATCATAATATGTGGCAAGTTATTATGATCTGGACAGTAATTATGAAAAACCTAATAAAAAAACGAACTTTATAAACCAAGATACAAAAATAAAGTAAAATATCTACCATAAGGCTCAGGAGTTGTGTCAGTAAGTTAAGCATACTTGATCTTGCAAAGGACCAATTGTGGCTACAGTACTCACAAGGTGGCTTATAACCATCTGTAACTTCAGTCTTTGGAGATCTGATGTCTTCTTATGACTTGTGTTTTTGTACCAGGTATGCATGCATTAAATTTATATACATACATGCCAAAATCATAAAAATAAAATAATCAAAAGGTCTACCAATATTTTACACATAAATTACTGCTGGAACAATTATATAAAGCAGGTAAGAGAAGCAATTAATAGTAGGAGCCAGATCTTTTCTATGTAGTGAAATGGACAACCATAGATCACTTTGCATCTAAAATTCTTTCTAATCAGTCTGATACCTCTCAGTTCTACTTAACAATATCATTGAATTGTGTGTTTTGCAGTTTATAATCAGAAGTGGATTTCTGTCCTGACCTCTTGGTACCAAGTAAACATACAGAAGCTTATATTAATTACAAAATGCTTGGAGGAATAGCGAGTTCTTACATTTAAATTAACCCATTTCTATTAATCTGTGTACTACCACATGGAATATGGCTTTACTGGTCACCCAGCATCTCACTTCCATGGGTGGCTGGCTTCCTAGTCTCTCTCAACTCTGCCATTCTTCATTTGTGTTCTCAGTTTGATTGTTCCATCTAACCTTATCCTGCCATACCTTTCCACTGGCCAAAGAGCTTTATTATTAACCAGTGAAAGAAAGACATATTCACAGCATACAGAAAGATCACCCCACAGCTTCCCCTAATTTTTGTTCAATCACAAATGAAGGTTCTAACTTGAACATAGTAAAATTACAAAAATAGTTATCAAACAAGAATTACAATTACTATTTCCAGTCTATTTGTATTTAGCAAAATTGAAGGAGAGAGAGAGAGAGAGAGAGAGAGAGAGAGAGAGAGAGAGAGAGAGAGAGAGAGAGAAAACTCTGTGAGCTACAAAAGAGGAAGATAGAAAGGAACTCCAGTTATCCATCCTATCTTGGTGAGTCCTAAGTTTTATATCTAATCCAGTTTTTCATCATTACTTAAAAAAATAATGATTATGACTGTCTAGTCTTCAGTCCCATCAAAGACTCCAGAATTATGAAATATTACCTAATGACAGGGATTTTCATCTGCCTGAGCAGTCATTTAAAGTTTCTCTGTAATGTTGGGGCATCTGTAGGCTCATAGGCCTAGTATTTCTGACAGGGTTTTCTTAGAAGCAGAGAATTTTGAAGGACTGTCTTACCTGGTCTTATCAGGGTTTTGTAGTCGCTTTTCTTGTGTCCTGCTATCCAATTTGGACAGTAACTGCCAGGAACTGCAGCAAAGAGAGTTTCTTTGTTCACATAGCTAGCTTGGGTCAAAAATAAAGAAGACTCCATATGGAGTTTCCTCTATGCTTATCATCCTCTCTGAAGTAGACCAGTGCTGTCAGGACTGCTCCAGTTCTGTGTCATTCAAAGACTTGGTTTATTAAACATATTAAATGCCATATTCTCTAGATCTTTAAAGTGTTTGAGGATCGTTTATCTAAATATATCTGTATATGACCTGGAAAACATAATCTAACATTACTATACATTTAACTTGTATAGATGACTATTAACCTGCATTTTAAATTATACATTATGCTTTTAATTGAACTGTATAAACATACCTTAAACAAGAGTAAAAATATGCATATATTATAATAGGAATAACTTTAAATTTACATCAGTAAACTAAAAATTATACAAATGGAAAATATGTAAGATTAACAGTTGTTTAAGGATTAAAGCATATTCATTAATCTACTCTTTTTCACCAGAATAATATTCTATCCTTTGCCCCATCATTTCTGTAACAGTTTATGGCCAGCTATGTGTCCAACATTATAAAAATACTTAATTAATTTATTCACTTTATATCTTAAGTTTTTTATTAAAACATTATATGAGCAGCATATTAGCTGTAATATCAGGAAAACATATATAAATCATGCTGCACATGAGATAAAATCCAGCATAAAAATTATAAATGTGAAACAAACATGGCCCAAAATAATGAAACAGGAAGAACAATAATACCAGCTATTTAATAATAAATTCAGAAACAGTATAAGAATATTTTTCTCATAAAGTGAAAATTATGCTATAGAGTGTAAGTACTTTGGAAGGTCAATTGTTGTAAGTTTCTGTGGTAAATATTTTAGTAGAATACAAGGCACATAAAGATGAAGTAAAGGGTTCTGAATGTAACTCTTAAAATAAAACCATATTGGAGAAAGGGTTTTTCTTCATTGTTCAGGGTCTACAGTTTTAAGAGTCAAAGCAATATAAAAATAATATATCAGTAGGTAAATATGTACTTACAAACATTTATGCCATTACCTACTAGAATGGTTCTAGCAATATGTTATCATTACTATTAACTTTAAAATGCATACTCAAAAATTTTATTTCCTCCATATGTGTAATCATTACATGTTATAAACAAGCATATTATAAATATTTGTGTATGCTCAGAATATCTATTTTCATGTTCATATCACTAGATTATAAAGTATGGTGAAAACAGCAACTTTATTCTTTCTTTTTCTGAGAGGTGATTCATAAAATCTCTACTCACATTAGGCTGTTTGTTTTTTTAAATGGCAAAAATCACATACCACAGCTATAACACACAGGACCAAAAACAAGTAGAATATATAAACTATTTAAATTTTTATTTAATGTGCATTTATATTTCTGATTGCATGTGTGTAAGTGCACTATGGGTCTGCTGTGCCTGAGGAGGACATAAGCAGGTGTCAGATTCCCTGAAACTGAAGTCCCATACAATTGTCCACCACGCAGTGTCTTTGGGGAAATGAACTCAGGTTTTCTGGAAGAGCAGGTTGTACACTTAACTGCTGTGCCATCTCTCCAGCAAATATATAAACATTTTTGACAAATAATAAAATACAAAAATGGAGAAGCATTTATGTGGTCTGAAAATCTTTGCCATAAGAACATTGTGGTTAGCTTTAATTCAGTAGTGATTTTTCACTGTCAAGATCTCTATTAACTGTCTTCATTTAGATGACTAGCTGGGTGGAAATGTAACTCCCCACATTTGTGTTGTTAATTAGAAATATTCAGTTCTGTTCCAAGTCATAGCTAACACATTACCATTTCCAGAGAAGATATTAAACAGAAGATATTTTTGTATTTCTACAGTAATGCTTGAATACCAGGAACTAAGCTATGTAGAATTATGTTGCACACTAACAAAATAGAACTCTCTAGAGTTTGCTAATATAAAGCAATTGTAATTTTGCTTTCAGTGATTAGATATCAAATTGTATGAAGATAAGAAACAATTCTTAAATAAATAAATGGAGATTTTCCTTTTTTGAATAATTTTATTTAGATTTATTTAGAAATCATTGCATTACCATGGCTGTGAGTCACTACTTGTCTTTCATAATCAACTGCTGAAATGAAGGTGTGAGGGGTTCACTTTATATCCTGCTGCCCTCTGGCTGGTAACACTAACTGCCAAGAAAAAAGGATTCATTAACATTCACCATATGTTAATTAATGTTCTTTATTAAAATGTGTTATTGTTGGTGTTATTCATACTTAATTCATGGCTGAAGGGGATTTGATAAAACCATTAGGGGTTTTCAAACAATCATCAAAGCCTCACACAGCTGAATTGGATATTAAATAGTAGGATTCTTCCATCTATTTCTGCTGCTTAAAATAATATTTTCCCTATATGTGGCAAATTATAATTTAAAAGTTTCTATCAAGGGAAAAGGGAAAATACATTATTATGGGAAATTCAATTGAGTGTGTTTAAAATATTCTGTTAAAACACTAAATCCCATAAATTTAAATTAATTGGTAAAGTCACTTAAGTCAGTGACTTAGGCCCTCACAGGTTTATTCCTTCTACACAAAAAGCTGATTCCTATAGGAGGCTGAATATTCTGTTAGTGGGCTAAGTTTATTCCCACTAGGTGAATCCTGGTGGTCTCATAAAAGCAGTTAAACCAGCTCCTAATGTTTGTGTCATTTGATTGAGCTGAGAAATTAGTATAAACTTGTGAACTTCCAGTATCCAGACCTAAACACACAAAACTCCAATTATATGAATAATTTTGTGGTATGTTTAGCTTATCATAAGTGCCTCTATACAATTTAAACTGTTTGATCATGAATCCACAAATATATCACATAATTTATTTTGTGTGTTTTTACCATATGTCTTCAAGTTGTGAGGGGCAGTCCACAAATGGGAAACACAAAACCAGCATGCATTCTGAAGAGTTTCCCACCATTCACACTGACAGTCACTTTAAAAGATACAACCTACAAGAAGAGAGAAAGAGCAGAGAGCAGAGAAGTCCCAGATATGTCTAAACATTTCCATTGCTGTTCTGTGGCCTCATCAGATCTGAAATTTTCTCCTCATACAAAGATAAAGCTAAAAAAGTGACAAACTTCGTAAAACCTTAACAAGCTAATTACAAAACATATAATTATTTTTCTTTTTTGTTTATTTTATTGTTAATAAAGTCTCATTTTTTTTATCCATGTATTCCCTTGTTCAAATGCCCTTCTGCTCCCTCCCCTACAAGTCACTCTTCTCCTAATCTCCTTATCTCCTCCCCACCAATGGCAGGATGTCCCAAGGTCCCAAGGTGGCTTAGTTCAGCATCCACTCCAGGCAATTTCACTTTCCTCATCCCTACATCAAGACTGGCTCAAGTGTTCCTATGGAGGGAATGGGTTCCAAAATGCCAGTTCAAGTTCAAGGTGCTTCAGATCCCAAGCTGTTCAGTGTTTGTGATTTGCAGTTTGGACATGCTTTGCTTTGATTGTTTGCTTGTTTTGTTTCGAGTCCACTAATGAGTGAGTACATTCCCTGCTTATCTTTCTGTGTTTGAGATACCATGCTCAGGAGGATAGTCTCCAAATCCATCCATTTGCCTGCAAATTTTGGGATATCATTTTTTCTTACTGCTGAGTAGTACTCCATTGTGTAGATGTACCAGAGTTTGTCAATCAATTCTTGAGTTGAGGGGCATCTAGGTTGGATCCAGGTTCTTGTTATTACAAATAATGCTGCTATGAACATAGTTGAGCTAATGCCTTTGGAATGCAAATGTGCATCTTTAGGGTATACACCCAGAAGTGGTGTTGATGGATCCTTTGGGAGATTGATTCCCAGTTTTCTGAGAAACCGCCATACTGCTTTCCAGAGTATCTGAACAAGCTTACACTCACACAAACAATGAACGAGTGTTCCCCTTGCTCCACAACCTCTCAAGCATAGGCTGTCCTCTGTGTCTTTTATCTTAGCCAATCTGACAGGCGTCAGGTGGTATCTCAAAGTTGTTTGGATTTGCATTTCTCTGATGGCTAAAGAAGTTGAGTACTTTTTCAAGTGCCTTTCAGCCATTCATAATTCTTGTGCTGAAAATTCTCATTTTAATTCTGAATCCCATTTTTTATTGGGTTATTCAAGGTTTTGAGCTCTAGTTTCTTGAGTTCTTTATATATTTTAGAGAACAATTCTCTAAAACTTGTAGGTTTGATGAAAATCTTTTCCCATTCTGTAGGCTGTCGTTTTGTCCTATTGACAGTTTCCTTGGCTTTACGGAAGCTTCTTAGTTTAATTAGGTCCCATGTATTGATTTTTGTTCTTAGTGTCTGTGCCACTGGTGTAATATTTAGGAAGTGGTCGCCTGTGCATGTCCAAATCAAAATTTGTTGGAGGGTATTTCACACTTTCTTTTCTATCAAGTTTGTTAAGTTAAAACAAACCTCGGTTTATGTTGAGGTTTTTGATCCACTTGGATTTGAGGTTTGTGCTGGGTGACAGGCTTGGATCTATTTTCATTTTTCTACACTCTATCAACCAGATATGCCAACACAATTTGTTAAAGATACTATCTTTTTTCCATTGAATGTTTTGGGCCTCTTTGTCTAAGATCAGGTGTTCATAGTTTTTTGGGTTAATGTCTGGATCCTCAATTCAATTGCATTTATCCACAAGTCTGTTTTTATGCCAGTAGCAGGCTGTTTTTATTACTGTAGCTCTATAGTATAACTTGAAGTCAGGGATGGTGATGCCTCCTGCGGTTCTTTTGCTGAGCAAAATTGTTTTGGCAATCCTAGCTTCCCTGTTATTCCAAATAAAGTTGAATATTGTTCTTTCAAGGTCTATAAAATATTGTGTTGGGATTTTGATGGACAGTGCATTGAATCTGTAGATTGCTTTTGGAAGAATTGCCATTTTCCCTTTGTTGATCCTAACTATCCAGGAACATGGGAGAGCTTTCCATTTTCTGATATCTTCTTCAATATCTTTCTTCAGTGACTTTAAATTTTGTCAAATATATCTGTTACTTCTTTGATTATAGTCACTCCAAGGTATTTAATGCTATTTGCAGCTATTATAAAGGGTGATGTTTCCCTTATTTTTTTTCAGTCCTTTTACTTTAGGGTATAGAAGGGCTACTGATATCTTTGAGTTAATCTTGTATCCTGCTACATTGCTGAAGGTGTTAATCAGCTGTAGGTGTTCCATGGTAGAATTCTGTAGGTCACTTATGTATACAATCATATCATCTGCAAATAGAGATAGTTTCACTTCTTTTTCAATATGTATCCCCTTAATCTCCTTTCATTCTTTTATTGCTTTAGCTAAAACTTCAAGAACTACATTGAATAGATAAGGGGATAGAGGACATTCTTGTCCAGTTCCTGATTTTAGTGGGATGGCTCTGAGTTTTTCTCCATTAAGTTTGATTATGGCTGTTGGCTTCTTGTAAATTATCTTTATCATATTTCAGTATCTTCCCTGTATTCTTGATCTCTCCAGGACTTTGATCATAAAGGAATGTTGGATTTTGTCAAAGGCCTTTTCAGCATCTAAGGATATTTTCATGTGGTGTTTACCCTTCAGTTTGTTTATATGATGGATGAAATTGAACCGTATGTTGAACCATCCCTGCATTTCAAGGATGAAGCCTACTTGGTCATAGTGGATGATATTTTTTATATATTGTTGTATATGGTTTGCCAAAGTTTTCTTGAGAATTTTAGCATTAATATTCATGAGGGAAATTGGTCTGTAGTTCTTCTTCTTTGCTGTGTCATGAGTGGCTTGGGTATTAGGGTTATTGTGGCCTTATAAAAGGAATTTGGCAATACTCCTTCAGTTTCTACTGTGTTAAATAGTTTGAGGAGTGATTGTTGTAGTTCTTCTTTGAATATCTGGTAGATTTCTGCACTGAAACCATCTGGACCTGAGCTTTTTTTACTTGGGAGTCTTTTAATAACAGCTTTAATTTCCTTTAGGGTTATAGGTCTGTTTAGGCAAGTAATCTAATCTTCATTTAATTTTGGTAAATGGTACAAAACGTATAACTTATTTAGGAGTACATAAACTTATTTTAAAATAAAAATGTGTAAAAGGCATAAATTCTGAGAAGATCATCAATGGAGGATAAGATACATTTAATTTTACAATATATGTGATGTGGGATGTCTTTCTGTATGCTTTGAATTACCTTTGGAAAATAAAGTAACTGTTTTGGCCTATGGCAAACTAGCTTATAGTAGGCAGGAAATCCAAATAGATAAAGGGGAAAGACAGCAGAAAGAGACAGATTCTGTGAGCTGCCACCCAAAAGAGTAAGATGTAATAGAACACAGGTAAAGCCACTAGCCAGGTGACAAGACATAGATTAATAGAAATGGTTTGAGTTAAGTTGTAAGAGCTAGCTGATAATGAGCCTAGACCATAAACCAAACAGCTTCTAGTTAACATAAACCTTTGTGTTGTAAGAGGATTCTGGCCCATACTTTCAGGCATAGCCTCAAGGTTCAGACCCACAGTCCCACAGAAACACAGACACTTACATTAATTTTACACTGATTGGACTAGGGCCCAGGTATATGTCTTGCTAACTCTTTACCCTAAACTAATGCATGATTCTTATCCTATCAAGCCATGTGGGGCTTGGTAACTTTTCTTAAAGCAGCATTTTAGCTTCTTTCCTCTGCTTCTGTTGGCGTCTCATCTGGCTCTCTCTGGCATCTCTGCTCTGTTCTTCCCATTCCCAGAGTTTTCTTAGTCTGGGAGCCCATCCACACTTCCTGCCTTTGGCCAGTCAGCATTTTTATTAAACCAGTAGGCAGGACAATTACTTACAATGAAACATCATAATACCACTACACCTTTGTGTAGTTATTTGGGGATAAGTGGCTGTGGGTAGGTCTGATCTTTGTTCCTAGGCCAGGCCAAAGAGCCAGAAACTTTGGCCACATAGGTCAATATGTTTATATATATGTACATATATACATATATTGATATGTCAGTAAATTCTAAGATAAATAAGCATAAGAGATTAACAATAAAATAAATGGTGAAGGTCATACCTGTAGAAATAAAATATACCTGAGACAAAAGCATCTACCTTTGAGTCATTTTTTGAAGATCAGCAAAGAGCTGAAGAGTCTTCAACTTTCTGCCTCAGGCTCAGGCTGGCCTGACTTTCCTATTATTACTATCTTAAACAAAAGAAAATACTACATTTCCTGTTTCATAGACAGAAGGAGTACCATTAAGGTAAGGCTCCAAGGAAATCTTTTTCATGTTCCTCAAAAAGGTACAACTTCAGACTATCCTAACTTTCCAGAAAGAACTATTTTTCACCTATAAGATTGAGTTTACATTTATGAAATCATTCAAATTTATTTACCTTCTAAAGGACCAATCTTTACAAGACAGTCAGTCTTGTAAGTGGAGGAGAGCTTCAGGTTGCAGTATGAGGTGACAAGATCTAACAGCCAAGAAATAAACTGAAGATATATAAAACATGTTAATTTTTTTACCAATAGATTTTTTCAAAAACGTGGAAAAAAGAAAATCCATATAGACTGTGGGCGATAATATAAATTGGAAATGCCAGTATGAAGATTATGAAGTAAGAATGTAAATGGGATTGCCATGTTACTTTGCATAACTCTGTGTTATCCAAAGAATAAGAAATCAAACTCTCAAAGGAGATTTTATATGATCATGTTCCTTGTAGGCTTCTTTGAAGTAGCCAGGTAATTATATATATAATATGTATCCATAATATATATATATATATACCCACAGACATATGTATAGAAACATAAAATATGTATATATGATATATGTATATGTATCTATATTACATTTTTATTATATAGATATAATTTAATACTATTCAGATTTTAAAAACAGAATATTGCCATTTGTAACATGTATGAACCTGTTGGATGCTACACTTAGTTAAATAAATAGAAGTGGCATATAAGCCTGAGCTCACTTATATTTAAAATCTAAAATACTAAACCCATAAAATAGTGGAGATTAATGCCCTCAGAGTGAGGACTGGGATGATAGTAATAAAAGATGGGAAGATTAAGTTAAACATAACAAATGAGTTCTGGAGAACTTAGCATAGTTATAAACAAAAATAATTCCTGACATATTAAATTACATCTTAAATAATCTCACTCAAATCAGAAAAATACACATATATGACTTGAAAAGTATGTTAATTAACTCATCTAAATATTTTAAAATATACACATATATACTTCTATATATCATATATATAGTATTTATCTGTCATGTTTTAACAACATGATGGAAAAATAATTTAAAAAATACAGTTTTTTTTTCCTGGTCTTCAAAGGGTGATGACAAGCATTTGGTATCCCTGGTGGAGTTCACATTCATGAATGTGAATAAATGTGTCTCAAATGGTGGAATGCAGCACTCTCTGAAAAGCAATTGTGAAAATTTATAATACAAAGGGAACACAATCTTTCCTCACTCAAAATAGAGTCAAAAGACCTTAGAAAAGAACTAGAGCACCAAGATGTAGGAGCTGAATCACAGCAGACAAGGTGATGAAACAGTATATTCCATCATTAAGAATATTTTTACTTAGCAACTGACAGTGAAATTGCCAGATAAAAGCTCATGGTTGGATTTGCATGTAAATTCACCAATCATTCCTTGTCTTCCTGGCAAGTACTGAAAGTGTCACTGAACTCTCACTCAAAACAACTTGCTGATATTTTGTACCTTAATAAAACCTCCATTTTCCTCTTTATTCTCAAGACACATTTGCGGTCATTCAGTTTTTGCATATGTGTCTCTTACAGCAATCTCTATTGCCAAGTACAAATTTCTTTTGTACCTCTGCATTTCTGCTTCATTTTGAAACAGTGGTATTTATACATAAATAGCAATGAAAAGTATGAAGCATTTGGCAGCACATGCTACATAGCAAAGCAATATCAATGATAGTTAGACAAAAGAGCAGGGAGGACTCGTGGTGACTTTCTATTTTCATAGACCAGTGCATCTCTCCACACTTATCTGAGAAGCTTCTAATAGCCAAAGATTAACAAAGAGGAGCCACAACAAATAAAGGTACAAAGAATAAGAGACTCAGCTATCAATGGGACATCTATGTTGGGGAGGACAGGGAGAAAATAGTGTAAGATTCAGATAGTGGATGACTGCAAAGAAACAGCATCTTGAAGACACATCAGAGCATCTGCATATATGAACTCACAGCAGCTAGAACACTGTGCATATAATATGTGCAAGCTCAATCCAGACCAAATACAGGCATGGAGTGAGAAGTTAGGCATGAAGTCCCAATTCTGGCCAATAACTTGTTGGAAATTGATTGTTATTAAAAACTGACAAGTCTATTTTCTATAAGAGTATAGCCTGGCAAGCTGACTAGGCTACAGTGCAAGATCACAGGGCCAGAAGTATATGGACAGCACAAATTTGATGTTATGGGTTTAAAAATAGAAACTATATGAAGTTGAGTGAGTAGAGAAAGTAATAGGTCCAAGGGAGGGGTGAATGTGATAAAAAATACCTTGCACAAAATACTCAAAGAAATATTATATAAGTATATATCTGCATATGTATATTATAATATACATATTATAAACAAATACAATAAATAACAAAGCAACATCAATGATGGTTTCTCCACTCTTTTTGATAAAGTTTTAAGGTTTTCCATATCTCAGCAATGGTATTAAGTGTCACACAAAATGTAGTGATACAAATATAGACCTCCTGCCTCTAGGAGCCCACAGCTGACTTTGGAAGGTCAATTGTGAACAAACAAATTTATATCCATACTGTAAATGCAATTATAGAGTTTTACTTTGTAGAACATGGGGCAAAAAAGGCGTTGGAAATCATAAATGGAAGAAAAAAATCAGAGTAAATAATATGCCTAGAAACATTGGAGGGTTCTCAGTGAGGCAGCAATGGGGAAACCAGTAGACTTTTTTATCAAATGGAACCTTACATGGAGATGGTGGGAAAAGCATATGCTGAGGAAACAGAAAATGAGGCTCTGTGGTTAAATGATGAGTTTCTTGGAAAGAAGATGTGTGATGAGAGACCTCAATATGGAACAAGCATGCCAGTTAGGGGTGGTAGTCTTGTCCTACAGCTGAGTTCTGGACTATGAACAAGAAAACCATGTGACTGAAGGCTTCAGGAAGCAGCGAATCCACACAGGTTTCAAACACACAGCTTTAATCTGGAGTAGGTGAGGAGATGGGTTCAAACAAAATATGAAAAGCAGAAACACATCTTAATACACATTCTGGACCGTCACACAGGACATCAAAATCCCCTGAGATAAATGCAAAGTCACAGATAAGGAAAACTAGGAAAAAAAAAGGTAAACTCCAAAAAAAAGTATCTTCGAGAAAAGAATTAAACACTGTAGCCTTCTGAAATTTGTGTGTGCATCTAAAATAGCAGAGTTTCATCCAGTCTTGCTTGTATGGCCTGTTAGATCAACAGGAAAATACAACTTTAATTTCCCCTAGATATTTTTTATCACTTTCTTATGCTGCTAATTCTTCCATGCAGCATAGTACTTGCTTTTCCTGGAGAATTTCTGTAAAGCACAATAAAAACTGCACCGCAAAAGATGTTGGAGAGGATGCGGAGCAAGGGGGACACTCCTCCATTGTTGGTGGGAGTGTAAGCTTGTTGAGCCACTTTGGAATACAGTATGGAGGTTTCTCAGAAAATTGAGAATCAATCTCCCCAAGGACCCAGCAACACCACTTCTGGGTGTATACCCTAAAGATGCACACTCACACTCCAAAGGTATCAGCTCAACTATGTTCATAGAAGCATTATTTGTATTAGCAAGAACCTGGAAACAACCTAGATGTCCCTCAACTGAAGAATGGATTAACAAACTGTGGTACATCTACACAATGGAATACTACTTAGCAGTAAGAAAAAATGATATCCTAAAATTTGCAGGCAAATGAATGGATTTGGAGAATATTCTCCTGAGCGAGTTATCACAAACTCAGAAAGATAAGCAGGGGATGTACACACTCATTAGTGGTCTCTAAACAAATAAACAAGGAAAAAGCCAAGCATGCCCAAGCTGCAAGCCACAACCACTGAACAGCTTGGGATCAGAAATACCTTGGACTGACCCTTCGGATCCCACTCCAACTATGGGAACACCTGACTCACTCTTGAGGGAGGAGGGACAAAACTGGATGTGCCAGGAGTGGAGACTGAACTAAAAATTATTGGGTCAGTGGGACTATAAGACTGTCTGCTGCCTGCCCAGGGAGGGGATGGGGAGTTGTGGAGAAGAAAAAAATGGCCTGATGTGGTGGGAGGGGGGAGGAACCTTGAATAAGGATATACAGGGATAGAAAAAAAAATCAGAGGGAAAACTGAACACAAAGTAAATATATGTGTAGCAATCTTATTTGCATTATCACCCTTGATAAGTCATGCTTATGATTTTTATCTTCTTTATACTTATTGTTAACTTATCAGCATTTTAAATTCATTTTACTGTGTTTCTTGATAAATACAAAATAAATAAAGAAAAAAAAAACTTTGAGGAAATACGGAATTCTGACTCTGGGGAGATGATTGTGAATTTTAAGAAGGCTAGTGTTTGTGGTAAGAATAAGTTGAGAGGCCTTATGAAAAGAAGACAGAAGGAATTGATCCAAAGATGATCCAGGGTCACTTACTTTCCATGTTGAATTGCTCATGTGCATGTTGACTTTACTCTTGAAGTTTTAAATATGGCTAACTCAACTCGAAAGCCTTTTCTTTTCTTTTTTTTATATTATGAATAAAGAAGTCACATTTTCTAACCTTGTATATCCTTATTCAAGGTCCCTTCCCCCTCCCACCACATCAGGTCATTCTCTCTTCTCCACATCTCTCCATCCCCACCATGGGCAGGCGGTCCCAAGGTCCCAATGTCCCAAGGTCCCAATATTGCTTAGTTCAGCCTCCAATCCTGGCAAATCCAGTTTTCATCATGAAACTGTTGCACTGAATGATAAAACCCATTAGCATTCTGTCTTTACAGTGCAGCATCCGTGTTCCTCCAGTTACTTATTTTATGGATCACTGTGCAGTCTCTGGGTTCCAAGGAGAGAGAGGAAGAGAGAGAGAGAGAGAGAGAGAGAGAGAGAGAGAGAGAGAGAGAGAGAGAGAGAGAGAGAGAGATCTTTAGTGGATGCTGGTTGACTGATGCTCAAAAAGCAAAGCAAAGCAAAACAAAAACACAGAGCCTGGTAATTCTTGTGACAAAGACCAAAAAGCACTCATACAAAAGCCAAATCCCATGTTTGTGGGGAAGTTAAACCGTTTTTCTCTTAAGGAAAATTGGCATGCTAAAGGTTACTTTTCCCAAATTAGTTCTTCAAATATTCCTTTCCCAAGTCATGATGCTGTTCATGTATGTCCTCAGTTTGTGTCATTTTTGTTGATTTACCTAATAATTTCTCTCTTAGGTTATGCAAAAGAACATCAAATTTATTAGACATTTAAAAAAATCTCATTTTTATTTCTTTCCAGAAATCTAGTATTCTTTTCTTAACAACAGAATTTCAAGACTGCAAATCACAGCACACATACTTTTTTATACATTGCTAAATTGATTTATAATTTAACAAGTAATAATGTCTTATCAGTATATATTACCAACAACAAATTTATAAGAAGACATTAGAAAATTATTTTATAAAATTCTATTTATAATAAGTTATCTAACTAATTATCAATAATAAAATAGTAGCTTATTTTTATTTATCCTTTTTTCCTTTAAATTCTATTATTAGAGCAACTCTAAGAAGAAAACACAGGAAATCCAATGTTTAAATAATTTAGTATATTTTTGGATGTGAGCCTAGCCTTTAACGGCTGAGCCATCTCTCCAGCACTGGGACCATGGGACTGCCTGCCACCTGCCCAGGGAGGGGATGGAGAATTGTGGAGAAGAAAGAATGACCTGATGTGTTGGGAGAAGGAAGGGACCTTGAATAAGGATATACAAGGATAGAAAGTGTGACTTCTTTTTTCATAATAAAAAATAAAAAAAGATATCATTGTACACAAGAAAAAAAGAAAACAAACATTAAGGGCTAGAGCTATAGCTCAGTGGCAGAGTGATTGTCTAGCAGGCACAAGGTCCTGAGTTCATAATCCAGCATGATTAAAAACACAAAAAGAATTGGGAAGACAGCTCAGTTGGCAGAATGCTTGCCATGCAATCATAGAGATCGGAGTTCAAGCAAAAATAAATAAAGAAAGAAAGAAAGAAAGAAAGAAAGAAAGAAAGAAAGAAAGAAAGAAAGAAAGAAATAATTTATTATAAAAGTAAAAACGAATAAAATAAAAGTTATGTCTAAATTTCCTTTCCCCTGGTTTCAGATCTCAAAGGTGTTTTACAAGGTCTTTGTTGGTTTCTCTCATATATGCATGGGAAATTATATCAAAAAACTTGATCAAATTTGCTTTTTCTGAACATTCTATTCACATGCTAACTAACATTAATCAAACTTCCCAATTTGAACATATTCAAATTCAAATGCATAAAATAAAATGAACATTTGAATTTCAAATGATACTTGGAGTAGTCACAATAAAATTGTTTTTGTGTTGTTTATTTGATACTTTGCTTGAAATCAAATAGTGTGGCTGAGAGAAGCAAAACTCTTAGCTCCATGTATTTAATGAAAGTCATTGGTTTCTGATGTTTGAGGAAATGATCATTTCTGTCATTTCTAGAAATGTTGGAATACACACTGGGATCACAGTCTTTCATGAACCTCAGTGTACAGCACTAGAATTTCCAAATTTCTGTAACTTTCAAGGGGAATTTAGAATTGGAAACACTATGGAGCATTTTTATAATTTTGCAAGAGAAGAGTAGAAACGACATAGGCAAGATTTCCAGAGTGCCTCATATGTAGCTGCTGGAACAAATGGATTCAAACAAGAAGATTGACCTTAGGTATGAATCCAACCATCCTGTGAAAGAATCTGCTCCTAGCTGTTAAGAAAGTGTTCTCTCATTTCTGATACCTATAGCAATAACTGTACAGGTGTATACGATGGTGTTACCAAAAAGAAAATAATGTCCACATTTTCTCAATAGTTTTTGATATTGCATAGACATTGTACATGTTAAATTAAAGTCATAATTGTTTAAAAATACAATGATAGTGAAAGGATATCATTTATTTCAATCACTTGCAAACTTGTTCTTAAAATCACATCCTTACTGTATTCAAATTAAGTCCTGTGTGACTTCATAACATATATATGGAAAAAACAACTTAAAAGCTTTCCAGACAACTTTTATTAAAGTCTCCTAGGAACATCTCATGACAATCAAGCAGACACAGAAAATTGGCAATGATACAATGTATTTTAAATGAATGCTCTGTTATTTTATTAGTTTAAAAATCTTAATGTTTCTTTAATGCTGGTTTTAGAATATAGTGGAACATGCAGATTGTACATCAGGTGAGACAGAGTTGACCACGTGACAGTCTACCTTTGTTGTAGCTCTTCTGTGAGCATGAATTTCTCACTATAACCTTGCATTTCCTTCTGCCTGCATCAGGTGTCTGGATTATGGCCCTTTTATTCATAGCGTCTATTCTCATATCACCTCAATTCCCATAGAATTTTTAAATCTCCTTAGTATGTTGAAACAAGTACACTACTATCTTCTAATTTTCCACTGAGATTTCAGATTTTTCACAATCTAGCTATTATAAAGGTCTAAAATAGAGGAACAAAACCTGAAAAAAGGCTGTATTGGAGTCATAAATGATTTTGCTTCTCTATACACAACTATTGACTTGTGAAAGTTTATGTAACATGGAAACTGTAAGCATAACACTAAAAACTAAGAACATAAATGCTCAGAAAT
>PVIH01024686.1:0-22236 GCA_004025045.1 Sigmodon hispidus | reverse complement strand
ACTCACACCCTCTCTCCTAAGCTCTGCAGCTATGAGTTCTCAACATAAAGACCTTCTGCACTATTTGAACATTGTGCAAAGGCCTGTGGGGTAGCTGAACAACACTTCAACCAGCCATCGTGTCCCAGAAGTAAAATTATCTTCTACTATTCTTTTCAAGTCATCACACACTCAATTGCCTTTCATTGCAAATTCCTCAATATAGTCTTGATAGTTGGATGGATATACATTTTGAAGTTTTTGATAACTACTGCCAAATTTCCCTACACAGATCAAAGCCAGATCAGACACAAGCCAAGAAGATGTGAAGATGTTCATTTCTCCACAATCCAGCCAAACTTGTCACAGGCAGATTTAAAGGCTGTTTTCCAGTCTGTTAGACAAAAACCGTATCTTGATTCAGTTTGCACTACTTCATCCCCTGTGGGAGCAGCTGTGGTCTTGCCAATTGGCTCTTTCTTCCTGGGTGAATGGCCCCTTTACTTTTATGCCCTGCATTCATTTCTGCTTGTGCCTCTTTATTTTTCTCTCTGTAATTGGCATGTTCTCTGTATGTGATTAAATAGACTAAATAGACTACAGCTAAAAAAAAAAAAAAAAGAAAGAAAGGTCATTACAGAGGAAAATGTCCTCGATGGTCCCAAGAGAAGTCATGCAGTTGACCAGGCCATGACCTATTCCAGAATATGTGGGCAGAGGAAGCTGCCACCACTTTAAGATATCTAGCCTCTAACAATGAGATGGTAAATTTTGTTGTTTTGTAAAGCATCTAGTTTGTGGCACTTTTGAGTGGCAGCCTTAGAAGCTACTACCAGCTGACACTCCAATATTTTTTCATACGTTGATTACATGTGTATATATTACATATCATAGCATTATATACATTAGAACAGCTGAGCTGTTCTAGAACATACAGGAAGAGAAAAGATAAAGGAACTAAGAAATTTGACTTTTAATTTTTTGTTTACTATGCCAAATTTTCATTATTACATGTTCATATGTGCATTGCATATTTATGTGTATATAGCTGTACTTTTCTCACATTCCAGAGAGTAGTAACTCTCTGATGTTACTACTCCCCCTCCTGATTGCCCCCATCTGCGTTCTTGTCCAGATTTGATTTTAAAGAATAAAAGGCAGGAACTAGAAGGATGGCTCAGCAGTTAAGAACATTTGCTGATCTTCCAGAGGAACAAGTTCTGTTCTCAGTAACCACATTTGGTGGCTCACAACTGTAACTTCACATCCAGGGATTCCAACACCCTCTTCTGGCTGACTTGAGCACTCACCCATGTGTCAGAGAGAGAGAGAGAGAGAGAGAGAGAGAGAGAGAGAGAGAGAGAGAGAGAGAGACTCTTTTCCTTTAAAAACTGAATAAGGTAAAACAAATGAAGTCAGAGTTCCCATATTCTCTTAATGATCTCATTCATTTCTCTTTCTTCTAAAGGGGAACTACTGTTTTATATTACTACTGTTTGTGTGAATGTAAAATATGTGAAATATATCAACTTTTAAAAACATTATTTTGGATTAGAGTTTCAAACATTTCAGTTTATATTTAGTGGCATTGTTGCTTTTTGCAGCCATAGATAGATGTCATAGCTTGTAGAAGAGGAATGTTGTTCACTCTAGCATTATGGCCAGGAAGCAAAGTGCTTGAAGTAGGGACTAGGGTGTCATTATAGTCTTCAAAGGCTTCAGTGTCCTATTTTCTACTCTGCTAGACCCCATTGATGTCCACACCACAACCCAATAGCACCAAAGGCTAGAGGCCAAGGCCTTGGCAAATATTCTTTGGGAGATATTCAGATCTAATTATTTCATATATGAGTATCATAAGCATGATTTAATATCAAGTATATTATTCTGAAGTATATTGTAGGGTTTCACTCAATGCTATTTTTTCCTGAGGAACACATTACATTATATAGGTATAAATATTTAAACTGTTGAATAAGCATCATTATAACCTAACATATTTCTATAATCTACTGTCAGGTGTTTAGCATATCTCTATAACCGTAAATCAATCTATTTCTCATTTTTTCTCTATTGTTTTCTACTTCATGTATTCTGAAGCTCTATAATCTATCATATGGACACAGAATTAGAATATTTTCCTGGTGGAATGGTCTTTTTGTCATTATATAATGTTCCTTTTTGTCTTTAACAATTAATGTATGATCACAGCCATTTTTATTGAAATTTGTTTCCAGTATGTTTTTTCATCCTTTTTCAATTTACTTATGTCACTGCATCTTCTGATCATCTTTTATAAGCAGCATAGTGTATTATTATGTTTGTTCATTTATTCTGCCTGCCTCTGTCCCTTCATTGTTTAGACCATTTAAATGTGAAATAATTGCCGAAATGTGAAAGATCAAGTAATTTATTTTAATATCCATTTATCTCCATATTCTTAATTTCTCCTTGGCTTCTCTTGTATTCCTGTAATTTTCTTGAACACTCTTAGAAAACAATCTTAATGTTTGATGATGTTTTGAATTACCATTTTATATAGTTTTTAATGATTGATGTAGAGCTTACAAAAACCCATAAAATCTGTCGAGATTCATTAAGTCTGATAGCTTTGGGGGTTTTGTTTCATTTTGTTTTGTTATTTGGGGATGGAGTTTCAATCTGTAATCAGCCTACCCTGTAACTCCTTATGTAGTTAAGGTTGCCCTTAAACTCATGAGGGGGCTCCTGCACTGGCCTCACAAGTACTGGTATTACACACATGAGATACTAATGTGAGAAAGATGTTGGAAAGGGTGTTGCTCAGTTTTTGTCAACTTGACATGAGCTCAGATCATCTGATAATAGGCAACCTCATCTGAGGAGACAACCTCATCAGGTTGACCTGGTAGACTATGGGGGCTTTTTTGTTATTGTTTAATTATTGATGTTGGAGGTCTAAGCATACTGTAAGCAGTTGCACCACAGGCCTGGTGTAGGTCCTGGGTAGTAAGCACCATTGCTCTGTGGTTTTTACTTCAGGTCCTGCCTCCAGGTTCCTGCCTTTGGCTCCTACCCTGGTTTCACTTGCTAACAGACTGAAAGTAGTAAGATGAAATAAGCCCCATCTTCCCCAAGTTTGTTGTTGTTGTTTAGTGTTTTATCACAGCAATAGAAAGCAAACTGGGGCAAGAAGTTATTTTATTTCACAGCTTCAAGTTAGAACAACAAGCCAAGTAAAGAAAAATTGTACCATGTTCATCTACTGTGTGCTGAAAATTTTGCTTCCTGTTGCACATTACTATTTCGTTTGGTTTTTGAGAAAGGGTCTTGCTATGGGATACTCAGACTGGAATCACATTTCCAGTGATCTCATGCCTTGGTCTCTTGAGAACTAGGATTGTGTATGTGTGCCTTCAATCAGCTTTGTTTTCTGCATTTGAAAGAAATCTGGAAATAGGAAGATATCTCTTGCTGAGAATATGTTCTCAGTGTCCCAGAATTTGCCTAGTGTGATCAAAGTCTCTAATGAACGCAATAAACAGCCTTTATAGGGCTGGACATTGTGGTGTATGTCTGCAATCTAGTCCTTCAGGAGGCTGAGACAGGAGGATCTGTGATTTTGAGGCCTGTCTAGGCTACATAGTAAAAGCCTGTTTCAACAGAAAGTCTCTTTATTGACTAATCTATCCCAGGACTTTGCCTGCTTTCTGTTGTCTTGACCCTATTATCTATGGCTGTTGTAAGTTCAATGTAAATAATTTATATATCTTAACTCCTAATATTGTTAAATACCCTAGCCCCTTGGTTTCAATAGACATTTTCCCAGCTGCTATCTGGCCATGCTTCTGGTAGGTTTGTGAATTTGTACCACAACTGGTTCTTTTACCTTGGTTGGCATCTAAAATAGTTCAATAAATTGTCCCAGATATCTCTCAGTCTAAAATGTCTGCTTCTAACAAAACTTGTGTTCCAAATGGGACTGGAGATTCACATACGTAGGGGCAAAGGAAAATCACAGTGATTATAAAGGGGGTAGACAGGGAAAACCAGGAATATGACCCTAACAAAAATTGCTCAATTGTTCATGATTTTGAATGCCTGTTGAAAAGAAATAATAGCTTTGGTGTATTTGGTGAGGGGCATTCATTTTGGAGAGCTATGGAACCCCACCTGAGGTACTCCTTAAGAGCCTTTCAGGCTACTTTCCCAACTCAAATCAATCTACTAGGCTTGAGTAATGCGCATGCGCTCCTAGAGAGGCAACTAGGTCTTTGCCCCCATCCAAGGATGACGTCTATTAGTGCGACATCCATTGGGATGACATCCACTGGAGCGACATCAGTTGAAGCGTCTATTGGGGTAGTCCATGGAAGAGTTGTCTGTTGGACAGTGTCTGCTGAGGCAATGTCTTTCAAAAACCCTGTACTGTTGAAGTAGCATCTGTTAGAGCTACTTTTGTTGAAGCCATATCTATTGTGGAAATTTCTATTGAACAGTCTTTGCTGGTGTGACGTGTATTAAGGGCGACGCCTATTGGGCGTGGCTTTGAGGGCGCCTGCTAAGGACGTCAACAAAGCAGCATTGTGATGTATGCGTCCTTGGGGTCCTGTTGCCTGGGTATCTAGGGCCTTGGCTCAGTCTTGTTCAGGACGGCGAAGGAGACGGTCGCAGGAAGGGAGACCGGCAGAGAGTCTGCTCCCTCAGCCCCCTTGGGGGCTGACGGGTAGCCATGGACTTGTACCTAAACAACTGCTTAAAGGCTGCCGAGGCTGCTGCCTCCAAAGCGGCTTCCGGCAACCTAAAAAATGACAAAGAAACTTGTAAAACCGTGAGTGGTGGTTCCTCCATAGTGTTCATTTGTTCATTGCCCTCCCTCCTTCCTGGTCAGGGCAGGTTTCAGGACAGCAGGTAGAATCATGGGGAAAGTCTGGGATGAGGGGCAGGAACAGGACAGAACTTTTCACTATGGAACCTCCCACCTTCTGACCAGGGCAACATATGACTCAAAGTGCCACTGGTTTATACTGGCCTAGACAGGACCCAGAAGCAGAGTGGTGTTTTAGGAACTGGGGAGGTAGGGCCTTCTTGGGTTGCTGCCAGGCAGTTCCTTCCACCCCAGTGCCTAGCAACCTGGGTTGTGCTATCTGGTTGAAGTGTGACAATTGATGTAAACTAAATGAACACTTTCCTAGTAGAAAAGATAAACATTTCCATTTTCTTGTCCATAGAAGACACAGAAACCTGTCATTACAAAGATTGGACCATCCAGTCTGTTGGATTTGCCTCTTGGGGCCAAACTGCCTGTTATTCCAGGAAGTACTAATATATTCTACACGACAAATATAAGTGAAAAGGTAAACTACATGTTAATAATGTTTAAGCAGTTTTCTTTACCCTTTTTAGCTGTTAAGTTTGAAACATTTTGTTACTATTGCACTTTATATATCACCTTAAGTTTCACACAAATGAAATGAAATGACCTGCAATGTTTTAAAGTCCTTCAACTCAACAGAATGAACTGCAGTCACTCCATCCAGACTTTTCTTCAACCACAGCCTCAACTTGACAGGTTGTGATCTTTATGACCTATATTCTGCCTCTGTGCCCTGGTTTGTCTGGCTCTTGAAACTTACCATGTACTCTCCTCTCTTTGCTGACAGTCTATCCTGACCTATGTATACAAGAACTGGACTAAAGTTGAAACTATAGTTATATCAAGCACAGAGTTCATAAATAGTAATCCACATGCCACCTCTAATGTAAAAATTAGACTAGGAGAGAAAAGTTGAAAGGCATATTTACCCAGATCAGCCCATTACATTTTCACTTTAGTTTCTGCTTGTATATTTTATTTTCAATGAACATTCTAATTATTTCAATAAACTGATGTTTAAAAGTATAATTTCATAATTTTTGCATTTGTAATAATCTCAAGTATGTTTCTTTTTGCAGCTTTATCAGCCTTCTTTTGGTTTTAACCTTAGTGATCCCTACTGTAAACTCATGGAAACCACGTATAAAAGTCTTCATGATCCACACTTGAAATCATACTTCAAACGAAAAGACATTCTCAAAAGACTAAAACAAGACGGATACATCACCGGAAATAACAAAGTGCGTTGAGGCCTACTTCTGACCAGCACAATCTAGGCACTTGCTAGGTGCTTCAGTACCAATGCCAACTTCTAGTTGACTACTAGCAGATATCACAGAAGAAAGTCAATAAAATGCTTAGTATTGGGTGGCGTTTTTTTTTTTTAAATAAAAACTACTTTATAGTTGACAATTTTTCAGTGATAGGAAAAGATAATTACAAAACAATTTTTGGTATGTAAACACACTGACACATTTTCATGTCTCTAGAAGTCATCTTGAGTTGAAACTAAGTTAGTGAATGATTTAGAAATTTTCTGGTGGGTCATCAACTGTCCAGAGATATTGACTACAAAAATGTTACAAAATGCATTATTACACTTGATCTTAAAATTGTTACTAAAATCAATGTTCTCATTCTCTTCTATAAACATGTTATAATTTTAAAAATTTTACAATAATGCTTTTCACTTTTGAATTTGTAGGTCATATGTTCTTTAAAAGAGTTGAACAAATACAGACAGTATCTTACTACTTTAAAAATTGACTTTGAGCGAAATTACATTAGAGAACAAGTAAGTTAAATATTTGAGTTTGTTTTACTTGGGTCCCATAAAATATTCGTGAAAAACTAAGCCCTTTGCACAATATTTTCTTAAAATATTCTAAGAATAAAGTCTCTATTTTAAAGAATCTGTCATAGATAAAGAGCCCTTTTGATTTTTACATCTAAAAATTTTATTTGTAGAGTAAGGCCATGCAAGGCCTAAACGCAGGTTGGCAGAATTAACAGTTTGTAAAATTCAAAACATTTACTTAAGCTTAAATTTAAATAAAATATATCAAAGGATAGGTTTATTTCTGTCAAGTATATAATATCCAATAATTGCTTTCTTGCAGAAAATTATAGAAAGTCAAATTAACAAACTGAACGAAGAGAGACGGGCCTGTGACGACGCTGCTGCTGCTGAATTCCAGCAGTGGTTGTTACAAGAAGGGAAAAAACCTAGCCCTCATCAAGACCGGATCATTAAACTCAGGTAGAGTCAGAGTTTGAGTATATTTCATGGGTACATTATAGACACTGAACACTGAAAAACACATTAGGAGAAATTGAAGATAGAGTCATAGAGGTACTAGATACATCAAAGCCCCTCAGCATTTTCAACATAGAGAACAAAAAAAAAGGTACATCAAGGAGAGCTGAAGAGATAGCTCAGCAGCTAAGGGCACTGGCTGTTCTTCTAGTTAGTGGACTAGGGCTTGATTCCTAGCACTCACCTGGTGGCTCACAACCATTTATAACTCCAGTTTTAAGTGTCTGATGCCTTCCACAGGCACTGCATGCATGTGGTGCATAGAGTTACATGTGGACAAAACATCAATACATAATTTAAATTTGTTTAATTATAAAAGTGACATCAAGAGGTACAGGGATCGGGATTCTTGGTACTAAAGCTGGAAAGGTAAGTTTCTATTTGAGAAACTGAAGCCATCAGGAGCCTAAGAGGTAAGTCAAATTGTTATTGAGGAAATCCAAACTATAAATCACTGATCTTGTGAAAACCAGGTCTATAATACCGGAGCAAGGAGTGGAGAGAGTGCAACAGAGATATTTAACACATATCAAACGTAAGTTTAAAATATTTTGAAGTCACAATGATCAAATTACTACAACCTTATCTGATGCTAATGTAAACATGCCATTCCTCTACCAAATGGGTATTTGCCTTTACTAATCACACATTACGATTTAGAGATCAAGCCACAGTCTTAGAAGGTAAGGGGAGGAATCATACAGCTTCAAAAATTTATTTTAATTGAAAGCAAGTTGTTAATTATCTAGCTCCTGTAATGCATACATTCATCGCAGAATACATCTCAGTATACACCAGAGTTCCAGAGTGACAGGTATCTTGAAGGAAAGATTCCATTTACATTCCTTTGTTTCACTTTTACTTAGACATTTACGTATGATTAAAAAAGAACTAGACAAAATTGAAGACACCTTGGGAAGGCGAAATACACTGCAGTTGAAGGAAGAAGACAGACAACATTGGGACAATGTTAGAATAAAACTGAGCCAATGCAAACAAGTTGAAGAGGTGAGGATCAAATTTTGAATGGGAAACTTGTTCCCAATAGGTTCACTCTATTATTTGAAGTTATTTCAATTAGGAAAGAAACCCAGGCCAGCTAGAAGGATTCATTGGGAAAGGCACTTCTTGTACAAGCCTGGTGTTCAAGTCTAAGTCCCAGAACATATGTGAAATTAATTGGAAGTAAAGAGCTCACTCTATAGAATTGTCCTTTGACCCTGATGAGAGTTCTGACATGGTTATTTGTTTAGTTTCTATGTCAGAGTAGCTTAAAGAGCAGCATATTACATGTATTCTCCCTAGTTAGAAATCAACACCCTCTTGCCAGTCTTTTGAAATTCATTTTTACAGTCATTGTGCTGAATTGATGCTTGTAGTAATGAAATATTTTTTCCTTTTCCATTTCATTACATCCAGCAGGGCATTTCCAATGAATGGCAGATAGATAAACATATTCAAAACCCAGTGCAAGATTTGCCTTATTATTGACCCCAAATTTGTAAGGCCATTGATTTGATCTAATTTGCATATTGTTTGAAGTAAAAGAAAATATTTCTAAAATGAAATAGACATATAGTAACAAGTGTAATGGCATGTCCCCTAGGAATGGCAATCCAAGGAAATGGCACTTCTATCTAAGATTGGAGAAGAAGTTAAAAAGGAATCAAAAGTGGAAGAACGTCGTCGGAAAATTAGAGAGGAAATTAAGCGAAAGGTAGTGAGCTTCTGCTAGGGCTTTTGCCACAACTTTATATTTTAAAGTAAGAATTTTCAGAAGATAGTTATTGATGGAGGTCTAGATCCATTCTAGCCCCAATCTGTAATTTAAGAGTTCCCAGAAAGTTAAATTAGATTGAGTTGTTACTAAAATATGTTTTCCCTCAACAATCAAGAGATTGCCTAGTGTATACAAGACCCTAGCTTGAATTTCCAGATTGTAAGAGAGTGTGAACACATGCATATGCATACACACAATTTCATGCTGAGTCATAAAAGTAAACTTGCCTTGTTGCATGAATCCTAACTGGTCTTATAATAAAAATCCAGAGTCAAATATTGGGATAAATGTTAAAAGATAGAGAAGCAGTGGAACAAGTCTCTACAGGAACTTCTCACAACTACTGAAACCTCAAGCTGAACGAGGTAGATCCTGTCTCCACAAATCCTCAAGCTGACTGCCTCTGAGTCCTCAGACAAAAGGGAGTAGGAAACAGGGCCACAATCCTGTCTCCTCCCTTTTTATATTCCTTTCTCTGCCCAGCCATATCACTTCCTGTATCAACCTTCCTAGTGCTGGGATTAAAGGTGTGTGCCACCATTGCCTGGCTCTGTTTTTCTTTTGGAATGGATTGAGATCCAGACAGATCTCTCCCTCCTGAGTGCTATGATTAAAGGTGTGTGACACCATCCCCTGACCTCTATGGCTAACTCTGGCTGGCTCTGTCCTCTGATCTTCAGACAAGCTTTATTTCTTAAAGGATATAGAGAATATCACCACATTGCTTTTTTAGTACCTTTCTTCAAATTCATTGCAAATTTTTAGACATCTCCAGGCAGGAACGAAGGGTATACTTCAGGAACATCATCACATTTGAAATCTGTTTTGCATTTTTTACTGACAAGTTTATATTTATATCTGAAATATATTTAATGTATTTTTCATATTTTATAGAAACAAGCGATGCTTCACAAAAGAATTGCCTACCATTTACAGAAACTGCAAAACCAAGATAGTAAAGAAGAAAAGTCGGTAGCAAGTGTCCCTGAAAGCACAAAACAACCTGAAACAGGTGAGAGAGACAGGAGAGAGAAAATGAAAAGCATGATAGATAAGTGGAAGGTGAACAAGAATATATTAAAAACGTAGTTTAGAACCTGCACAAGAACATACTAGGAGCCTTCAATACCTTTGTCACACACTATGATGCACTTTCCAGTTACAGGTCCAGTTAGCAAAAGTACATGCTCAACACATATAGCTAACAAGTAAATACATAGTTTAACAAATAGCCAGGAGGAGGAGATAGCATGTACACTCAGGTAAGAAATGTAAAAAGCAAATAAGAGAAGTAAGTTAAGGCAGGCAGTAAGAAAACATTGAAAAAGTGAAGAAAAGTTTAACAAGTCAGTAAGAGCAAAAAAAATTACAGACGTGAGATCAAGAAAGAGATAATACAAGTATCAAGAGAATATTAAAATATACAAAGCAAATAAGAAAACTTGAAAAAGAGAAAGCACAAAAAAATAAGGAAGACAGGGAGATATAGAAGAAAGAAAAGTGAACAGGAGCAAGCTGTGGACTCCAGCATTAATTTGTGGGAGTGGGGAGAGATAAAGACAAAAGGGAAAAGAGATAGGAGGGGTAGGCAGGGAGAAAAGGTAGACAAGGAAGGACGAGCTATTAGGAAAAGAGTAAAAAGGAAGATTGTGATGGTGAGAGAGGGGTTTGCAGAGGATTACTAAGGAAGGCATTCCAATACACTAGCAAAGGTCTGCAGGGCTTATCCAAAACACTTCAGTCCTACAGAGTTACAGAAGTGGAGCAATTTTTAAAGTAAGTAAAAAAAAAAAAAAAAAAAAAAAAAAAGGTAAGGAGGGGAAGAAGGCACTGTAAGTTACAAAGGGGGAAAGAGGCCGGGAGGAGGAGGTAGTAATCTTTAAAGGGGAAGAAGAGGAGACAGCATGCTTGCTGTCCTACTTGTAGAGAGGAAGAAAGAGAATGAGGAAAGGGGGGATGAGGGGGAAATGGAAGGGAGGGTGGAGGGAAAGGAAAAGAAAGAGGAGAAAAAGGAAGGGAAGAAAATGGGAGGAGGAAGGGGAGAGAAGAAGGAAAGCAGATAAAATTAGAAAAGAAAGGAAGAAAGAGACGGGGACGAGAGGAGAGGAAGAAAAGGGAAATGAAAGAAAAAGAAGGAGAGACAGGGTGAAAGATGCTAACAACAGGAAGGGAGGAAGGGGAGGGGTAAAGATAGGAGGAAAACAAATTAAAACATGAAGAGGGCATGAACATGGGAGGAGGGTTGGATGAGACGGGAGGGAAGGAAAGAGGTGGGGGGTAAGGTAAAGATGGGAGGAGGGAGGGGAAGAGATGGGAGGGGGGGGAAGACGTGAAGGAGGGAGAGGCAAGATGGGGGAGAGGTAAGAGGAGAGAAGGGGAGAGGAAAGATGATGGAAAAGGAAGAAGAAATGATAGGAGAAATGGAGGAAGAAAGGAGAGAAATAGAGGAATGGAAGAAGGAAGGAAGGAAAGGAAGCAAAGAAAAGCTAGTGAGAATAGAGAAAGCAAAGAAAATGAAAAGAAATCCGTAGAAGGTAAGAGAGAAGGAAGAAATAGCAGCAGAAGAAAGGTAAGTTTTTAACAAGTCAATAGAAACAAGAAAGAGGTAATTGTGGGGGAGATGCTTGAAACGGGAGGCCAGTGAGTTAAGTCAGGCCTCGTGGGGGGGGAGTATCAGTTTTTAAAAAAATGAGAAATATGTAGACACATTACTAGGCCTCGAAGCGCAGAAAAATAAACCACAAAAGAAAGATGAAGCAACATGGCAGGAAAAGAGAATCAGAAACAAGGCAAAAAAAAAAAGAAAATAAAGAGGAGAAACCAGGAAAATGTGAGTTCATAGAAGGAAATGGAAGGAGAAAGGAAGAATGGAGGAAATAAAGAATAGACTAGAGGAAAAAAAGCAAAAGGAAATTTAAAGGAAAAATGAACACGGAGTAAAGGGAGAGAGAAAAACAAAACCTCCAGGGAATAGAGCAGTAGGGGATGAAAGCAGACTAATGGGGAGAAAGTGAGGAAGGAAGGGGTGGAACCAGTGAGAGCCAGTCCACTGTGGGTAGAAGACACTGGGAAAAGCCACCGAAGAGTTAAAATAGAGATTGCGATAGGTCAATACAGTAGGCAAGAAGAAAGGCTAAGGATAGAACAAAACCATCAAGAGAACAGGAAAATCAAGCACAATGGGAGGATCCAAAATAGAACAGAAATACACAGGTGACTCGATAGAAAAACAAATCAGCCCAGGCTGGATTCAATAAACATGCTAGTGGATTAAGGCACTAGAAAAGTGGAAGAGGAAAAGCAAAGGCTTAACAAACAGGAGCCTGCAGAGCCAGAGAGGTGGTTCCGGGATTGAGAACATTTGCTCTTCTTGCAGAGGACAAAGCTTGCTGCGGACACCTACATCAGGTGACTCACAGACACCTGTAACTCCAGATTCCGGTACCCTCTTTTGGTTTATGCAGGCACCTGAATACATGAGGAGCACACACACACACACATACACATTTGATAAAATAATAGCAGCTTGTAAATGGAGGAACACAAAGGGGGAAATGGAGACAGGAAAAGTAATGAAGAGTTAGGAAGAAGAAAAAAGGGGTAGATTGATGAGAATAAATGAGAAAGTAATCAGAAGACAAAAAGTAAAAAGGTGGAGGAAGGAAGATTAAGGAAAATAGATTTGCAACAGTAAAAGATTTAAAATTCAATCAAAATATAGACAGTAAAAGATGGCAGGTAACACCTTAAAAGGATGCAGCTAGGGAATGGGGCAATAGCTCAGCTGTGAAGAAAACTGACTGTTCTTGCAGAGAACCCAGATTGAATTCCCAGCACTCACAATGTAGCTCACAACTATAATTTTAGATCCAGGGGTAGGAAGCATTTTTCTGGCCCTGGAGCACCAAGCACATGTGGTATTCAGACACACACTTGGCACCTATACATATAAAAAGTAATAAAAATGTTTTTAAATCAATAACTACAAAAATAGTTAAATCAAAGAGATGGGAAGAAAATTTTCGTATGTGGACTTAGTAAAAAGAGTGCGAGAAAAGGAAAAAGTGGGAGGAAGTGAAAGGTGGATAGAAAGTGAGTAAGAAAGGAAAAAGTTGAGGATTGGGGAAAAGAAAGAACAGAAAGTAAAAGTGAAAATAGAACAAGAATGACAGGAAAAGAGATATGGGGAAGAATAGAAAAAAAGTTAAGGAAAAACCCTCAAATGGAAGTCAGACCAGCAAGATATAATCCAAGACCTGTAATCCCAGCATTTGGGAGGTAGAGGCAAGATGATTATGAATTCAGGGCCAGCCTGGGCTACATAGAGAGTGTCAGGCCAGCCTGGGCTACATAGAGAGTGCCAGGCCAGCCTGGGCTACATAGAGAGTGTTGGGCCAGACTGGGCTACATAGAGAGTGCTGGGCCAGCCTGGGCTACAAACCGGGACTTTGTGTCAAATATCAAAAAGGAAGTAAAGTGGAAATGAGAGAAGAGTGCTGAAAAGAAGGAACCAGTATGGGCAAACATGTTCAATTAGTGGTGAAAGTCAAAGGTTTAAGAATGGGCAATAGAATATAGAACAAGAAATGATTGGTTCAAATAGATAAAACTGTAAAAGGGGAAAATAGTATTGAAAAGGGACCTTCAACAGAAGTAGTAAAAAAAAAAGATAGTAAAGAAGGAGAGGTGATTTCAAAGCTAACCAGCAGTTACAAGTGTTCTCAGGGCAACTTCAATAAAGAGCTAGCTTCTCAGCAGACCACAGGCTAGGGGAAACTTAGTCAAGGAGTAGAGTGGAGATTGGCAGTCACAAAATTTATGAATTTCAGAGGAGAAGGGCAAAGGGTGCAGATGATGTGGTTGAAATGACCTGGTAACTTTTGCTGAAGATGGACCAGGATGATAGGATATCCCCTGAGAAACAGTAGAGAAGAAGGGACCAGGCTGGGCCCTAAGAGAAAGTGGTATCTGGACTGATGTAGCAAAGCTTGACTTGACTTTGGTAAGCAAGAACCTTGGCCAGGAGGGAGAGAAGTGAGGAAACAGAAACATCAGTAGAAGGGAGAATAGACAGTGATTGCCACAGCTATGTGGAGGACATGGAAATACACAGATCTGAAAGGGGAAATTCAGGCCCTCCTTCCCATTCCAGTACTGGTGTAGGAAAATAGAAAACAGATCAAAACTAAACCACAAAATAGGAAAAGAAAAAGGAAGATAGGAACAGAAAGGTAGGAAAGGGGTGCAGGAGGCATGTAAAGTCGGAGGAGCAGGCAGAAAAGGCAGCTTGCAAAGCACGAAAAAGGAAGGAGAGTTGAGACATAGAAACAGAGAACAGTGCAAAGGGACTTAGGAAGATTATACCAGACGTGTTTTTAACGAGGCTCATACAGTGTTGATAAGGAGGAGAAAGCTACTTTTAAATGCCTATAAAATACCATAAAGATGTCTAAAGGTGAATAATTGCTTTGGTAGACATACAGTTGCTAGAAGTTTAGGAGGAAAAGCCAGTAAAAGAATATTGGTATGAGACAGGAAGAAAAGGAAGGGACAGGGGAGCAATTGGTCAGTAAAGGAACTGGTATTTATAGTCTCTAGTCAATTGTGTTGAAGCTCTTATCTCATCAAATGATTTAAGCCAAATTCACATGGGTAATGAGCTCCTTCTCTCACTTTTACTTTTTAATTTTTCCATCTTTTTTGTTCTGCATGATCCATAGTACTGTTTTTGTAACGAGCTAGTAGTAAAGACAGGATAAAAATACAGAAAATGAGAAGAAAATATGTATTCAAATATGAACAATATGAAGGTAATTTACAAGAAATAAGTGCACAAAGAGAAAAGAAAACATATAAAGTCAGAATCAGTAAATAATTGAAGAGGAAATGTAAGACTGAGATATAGGGACGAATAATACAAGTGCATTTTTTATGGTAGGGAACAAATTTTAGAAGTAGAAGTCAAGAAAAAGAAAGATTAAAAAATGATCATTGATGATGGGTGGATGGATGAATGGATGGGTGGATGGTTGGACAGGTAGAAGGATGATGGATGGATAGACAGATGGAAGGAATGATGGATGGATATGTAGGTAGGTAGATAGATATGTAGGTACGAAGGTAGAGAGGTAGGTAGGTAAAGAGGTATGTAGATAGATGACGAGTTGGGAGATAAGTGGGTAGGTAAATGGTAGTAGGAAAGAAAATGAAAAAAACAAAAGTAGTCTAGCAAAATAGTACATAAAACAGAATTAGACAAAAGGAAGAGGTTTTTACAGGCAAAACCCAATAAAAGATGGAGAGAAACGTGCAAGTGCAATGGCAGCAAGCAGCAATCTGTAGTGGTTAGAGTTTCAAGTTGCTGGGGCCCTATAATCCTGTCCTGGAGTAATAAAGGATGAAGCATGAGGCATTCCAAGAGAAGACACCATTAAGTGGCAAGGGCTATGTGCTTTCAAATGGTTATAGAACAAAGAGGAAAACTGGAAAATTGTTAAGGAGAGTAAAGATGGTTTTTCTTTTGGTGCACTAGATGACAGATTTCTTTCCTGGCATGAGAGCTCCATAATTAGCTAAAATAATTATTAAGGGGGATTTTGATTAATGAAGCACCTGTAAGACTTCTCATGGGACACCTGGGATTGGTGTCCAGAAATTCGGCTGAGGTAGTTGGAGTCAGGGTCTTCCTGGGGTTAAGTGAATAACTGCCTGCCTGTCTCCTTCAATACCCCTCAGAACACATACCTTTAATTACCATTGGTATGAGGAGAGGAGAATTAGGGCAAAGACAGTTACTTCAGGCTGAGAAAGGGTATTAAAGATTGACAGAAGTCAAGGAGAGGAGAGATGTCCAGGACAGGCTAACTTCCGGAGTCAGTTTCATTAAGTGCTGTTAAAGAACTCATTTCCTTTGTTTTACTGTATTGGAGTATTGGGGCCTCCAGACACAATGGAGATTAAATTGTAATAATTGAGCCCTTGGAGGCAGGTCTGTTGTCACTTAGGATACTTTGTAACAGCTCATATCTTCAGGTAACTTTATGAATTAAACTTCTGATCACATCAGCACCCTTTCTGTCCTGTTTGAAGAGGGATTTGATGCCCTAGTATTTGGGAAGATGAGCACAACCTGTCATTCCTTTCCAGGACAGGATCTTGTCTATTGGAATTCGAGGCCCGTGAGTCCAAGTGTCTGGGGATTCTTTCTTTGGCATAGTTCATAAGTGCTTATCATTTGGTTAGTGGCATTAGTGCATTTTATACTTCTTTGGTCAGTGATAGAGTTCCATATCTGTCTAAATTAAAGCCCTAACACTGAAGACTTTGAAAATCTTTCATCATCTGTTTCATATAATTGTGCTAATGCAAGAGACATTGAATGAGTCAGGACAAGGGAGAATTGTGTGACAAAGATGAACAGGCAAGTGGAGAACCAATAGGGACAAAATGACATTGAAGATACAAGTCTATGCCAAGTCTCAGGAAGCACATATGGAGAAGGGATTCGGCTAAAGATATAGATAAACGAAAGAAAACGTTTTAAAAGAATTTCAAAAATTGAAGATTGAACTAAAACGCAAATATAAGGGGTGAGTTAGAAGAAGAAATAATACAGAATGAAATGAAGTGAGAAATGATAAAAAGCAATAAAGGAAATAAGGATGAGAGAGGGAGAATGAGAAGTTTAAAGTGGAATTGTAGAAAATGCAAAATTTTAAAATGAGAGAATGGGAAATGAGTTGGAAAGGCAGAGTCATAAGGAAACTACAATTGTAGATAGCAAGGAAATACAGTAGTCAACATAAAGAGGATTATCTAAATATCACAAAATATGAAGGGATGAATCAGTGACAACTAGACAAGAAGGAAACGAGATTAAATGGAGGAAAAGAAACAGCAAAATCATTAGTTTTTCTTAGAAATACAGTAAAAATAAAGGGAAAAAAGGAGAAACTTTTTCAGAGACAGCAAGTTTGATGTCAGCCTGGGTCACAGAGTGAGAAACTGTCTGAAAGGGTTAAAGAGGAATACCTATAACAAAGCTTTTCATAAAAGAGAAAACTAGTTAAAAGGAAATGACAATAAAATATATTTTAAAATGGGCATGTAGTCTCATAACTGTGACCCCAGTCTGTGGAGGCTAAAGAGGGATTGGTATGGGTTGAATGCCGGGTGTGGATAGAGAATGAGATTCCTTCTAAAAAAGAAAATAGCCACGGTGTGGTTTTGTATTCTTTTAATTCCAGTACTGAGGTAGTAAAGGCAAATCTGATCTCTGAATTCTAGCTTAGCCTGGTCTACCAAGCAAGTTCTACCCAGCCAGGGCTGCATAGTTAGACCCTGTCTCAAAAGTAAAGTAAAAGATAATATGGAAGGTAGGTGGGAAGAAAGAAACAAAGGATGAAAGAAGCAAGGAAGGGGCCAAGAAGCAGGCTACTGGCTGGCTGGGAAGAAAGGAAAGAAGAAAGAGAAGGAAAGAGGAAGAGTCTGGATGGATGGATGGATGGACAAATGGATGACAGTTGGATGATAGATAAATGATATAAAAGTCAATAGACCTGAATGTGTGAGGATACTATAAAGGAAATGATGTGTATGGGGGAGAAGTCAGTATAAAATGGGGAGTCAGGATGTCAGAAGGAGTGAAAGAAAAGAAAATAAAGGAAAGGGAAAGGAATGACTGATAAATAAGTGAAGAGAAAAGGGGAAAGGCAGCAGGAGTACAGTAGCAAGACATGAAAGGGAGGAATAGGAATGAAGTGAGCTGGAAAAATGAAAAATAGAAGGTGGTAAGGCAGAGGAGAAACGGGGAGGGAGGTAGAATAAAACAGATTATGGGGATAGGATAAATGGGGCAGCAGGAGAGATATAAAAGGCCATTGGAAGTAAAGAAAAATAAACACGGATTAATGATTATGGCTAGGTAGACAGGAAGGAATATAGGAATAAGGGAGTAAGACAGATAAAACATAGAGCCACACATACCTGTCCAGAATTCAGGAGATAGAGATAGCAGGACCACCACTTCAGGGCCAGCCTGGACTACATAACTAGAATGTTTTTGAAAAATAAAATGATTAACATAAATACAGTGACAACTAGGTACTGTGGAGATATGCATCTATTTTTGATGATGATAGGCCAGCAGGTAGACAGATGGGAAACTAGCTAAATGTATAGGTGTGTAAGTAGATAGGTGAACACACAGATTGGAATTTAAAAGGCATAAAACGGCATAAAGACATGAAACAGATAAACAAAGCATTCCAATGACAGAGTAAAAAAAATTTTAAGAAGGACGAAGAGACTAACAGAATGGACCAAGGAAGAAAGATAAGCATGAGAGAAACAATGAAATGGAATGTAAAGGGACACAAAAAGAGCTGAAGGAAGGAGCAAACTAGTTCATGGTGATGAAGTCTGTGGGAAAGAGTAAAATTTAAAAAGTGTGAGTGAGGGACAGGAATTTGGAAGGGCAGTATTGAAGAAAAAGCAAAGGCAGAAGAGAGGTCAAGAGCAGAGTTTTAAAAGGTCATACCTGTATCAAGATTTTTGGAGAGAAAAAGGGAAATGTAAAGGAAGGGCCAGTAAAATCTAAGAGAAGCAGCTGAAGAATTATGGAGGGAAAATGAGTATTTATAAAAGAATACGAAATGATAGCATTTGAAAAGAAAGGAGAGCACTGAAGAGGCAGAGGCAGTAGAATAACATCAAGTTGCAGACCAGCCTACTTTACATATATAGGTCAAATCTAGCCTGGTGCTGCAGAAAGGTAGGGAGGAACAAAGGAAATGCTAGAGAACAAGGAAAAATTGTGTGTTGTAAGTCAACACCAGAATGCTACTCCACGAACAAAGGCAGGAGAAGAAGAGGATCAAGACTTTCTACAAGGAATTTTAAGTGTGCAAAATGTGACAAAAATGTAACAGGAATTAAAAGAATGGGGAGAGGGAGAAAGAAGGATTCAAAAGATGACTGTAAAGGGTGCAGAAGAAAATCAGATGAGTAAATGGATAGGTAAGTTGGCAGACACATAGACTGTGCCTTAAAAGGCACAAAACATGAAGGCATACATATGACATAAAATCCACAGTACAAAGTCATATGAGTCAGATACAGAGAATTTCAAAAAAAAATGTATGTCAAATAGAAGGCAGTCATGGTGGCACGCATCTTTAATCCCAACTCTCTGGATTTAGAGACAGGCAGATGTCTGAGTTTGAGCCTGGTATATAGAGACAGTTCAAAGCAGCCACAGCTACATAGAAGGACCCTGTCTCAGTTTTAAAGTGGGGGAGCTGAGTGGTGGTGGTGCATGCCTTTAAGACTAGCACCCAGGAGACAGGGATGAGTTTGAGACCAGCCTGGTCTACAAAGGGAGTTCCAGGACAGCCAGAGCTACACAGAGAGATCCTGTCTCAGAAAAAAAAAAAAGATTATGCTAATAGGAAAGAAATGGAATAATAAAAGGGAAAAGAAGAAATGGGAGATAGAGGGAGAAAGGTATCCATGCACGCACAATGGAATAAAGGATAAAGGGAAGTGAGATTAGGAGAAACCTGAAGAAAAGAAAAATATGGCAGTTTAAAGTTGGAAGTCTGTGCAGAGTATTTAAAAAGAACTTGAGTACAAGGCAAGGTTAGAAAGGTAGGATTAGTAAGAAAAGTAAAATTGAAGAGAACAAGATAATATAGTGATGCATATGTAAGATACCAACGAAATATTACAGAAATATAGATGGATAAACTGCAGACAGGTGAGAGTATGAATAACAAAAGTTCTAAAGTAAAATGTGAAGGGAAGAGTAAGGTAAAGACACAGACTGAAGAGGGAGGAATTGCAAATGAGTCAGTAAGAAACAGAAATAGAGGATGTAAGAGGGAAAAGCAATAACAAATGAAGGGCAGTTGTGTATCGTAGGAAGAAATTTTGGAGTAGGAGTAGGGGAGGGGAAGATACATTTAAAAACTAAAGGAACGGACTGCAGCTAGGAGAAAAAGTTAACATATAATGATAGATATGGGAAGAGACCAGCAGAAAAGTGTGAAAACGAGAGGAAGAAGTGGCGGAAGAGACAGAGAAACTATGGCTATGGATGTAGCTCAGATGGTAGAGTGCTTGCCTAGCTTGCACAAAGCCTTGGGTTCGGTTCCCAACATCACAGCTAGGCTTGGTGGTACATACCTATATTACCAGAACTCACGAGGCAGAGAAAGGAAAATTAGGAATTCAAGGTCATTCTTAGTGAGTTTGAGGCTAGCCTTAGCTACATGATGAGAGAATGGAGAGAGGACAAAGAAAATCTAGCATAAAAGTTAAGTTGGGGAGGAAGAAGTAAAGATATGTGAAAAAATATGATGCATGAAGGAAAAAAGAAGGAAGCAAAAAGAGATTAAGGAGACTGGAAAAGAAATAGAAGGAAGTAATGAAGGGAGAATAGAGTTTAGGGACAAGGATAAAAAGATACAATGAGGAAGAGACACAAGAAACAAATAGCTAAAAAAATACCAGGATTAATAAGTTAGGAATGAAAGAGGCAGATAAAGTAGAGGAAGTAAGAGGGTTTTAAAAAGAGGAATCCAGTTGTAACTGGAATGAAGATTAGTGGGGCAGCTAGATAACTGAGAAGATGGTGGAGATAATGCAAGAAAAGAGACTTTGTCCAGCATGGTAGATGATGATGCATAACTGTGATACCAGAGAACATGGGAGGCTGAATAGAAGGATCACCTGCTCAAAGCCAGATTGGACCATCTAGAGCAGCGGCTCTCAACCTTCCTAATACGGCATTGTGCTGACCCTCAACCATCAAATTATTTCCATTGCTACTTCATAACTGTAATTTTATTACCGCTATGAATCATAATGTGAATATTTATGCAAGATGTGCAAGATATCTGATATGCAACCTCTGAGAAAGGGTTATTTGACCCCCAAAGGGATTACAACCTACAGGTTGAAAAACACTGACTTAGAGGGTGACAGCTGGTTGGCAGAGTAGTAAGTGGGTAGTTTCATGGATGATAGTTATATGCTAGGAAGGGAAAGATGACAAGTTTTAAAAGAGTAAGTTGGGCACAACGTTTTATTTTTTATTTTTAGAATACATTTATTTTTGACAATTTTATACTTGTATATAAAGTATCTCAAGATATATTTGTGTTGGAGATGATATATATCCAACACAAACTGCTCACTCCTAATCCCTTTGGACTCCCAATACCACTTCCTACCTTTAGGCCCTCTTCTGCTATTTTATAACTCCAATCAGAGCTGTCTAGCGGCACAAGGGTGGTGGCCATTTATAAGAGATTGAACAACCTATCAGCAGCCACAACCCCAAAGAAAAAAATGACTTGCCTTCCCCCAGCAACCATCAGTTGCCAATAGCTTCTTGGTGTAGTGGTATATTATTAACTAAATTAATCTGGGATATCTAACCACAGAAGTAAGCCAGGTCAGGGACTGGTGAACCACACCTTTAATTCTAGCTTTAGGAATGTGGAAAGAGGAAATTAGGAGAGCTGGGCAGAGTAAGAGACGAGGGTTTTTCAGCTTTTCGGAGACATTCTCATCTTCCTTCTTCTGTGTCTTCTGTCTACCACTCTACTCTTCTGCTTCCCAGATTCTCCTTGTCTGGTTGTCCCACCTCTACTTCCTATCTAGGTTCTGGCCAAACAGCATTTTATTAAACCAATATTTACACTGACAAATATTAACTGTACACCTAGTCCCATAGCAGGTAGAAGTAAAACCTCATGAGATCCTCTTCTGGACATGCTAGATATTCACTGTCTTGATCTTATGCAGGTCTTTTGTAGGTGACCTTAACTGCTATGACTACATGACTGTGATAGTCATGTCATGGCAGAAGACAGCATTTCTTTTTTTTTTCTTCTTTCTTTATTTTGTATTTATCAAAAAAAAACACAGTAAAAAGAATTTAAAATGTGGAAGAGTTAACAATAACTATACAGAGGATAAGAATGATAGGCATGGCTTATCAAGGGAAGAAATACAAATAAGATTGCTACACCTATATTTTCTTTGTGTTCATCTTTCCCTCTGAATTTTTTATTTCATCCCTGTATATCCTTATTCAAGGACTCTTCCCCCTCCCAACACATCTGGTCATTTTTTTCCTCTGCAACTCCCCATCCCCTCCCTGGGCAGGGAGCAGACAGTCCCATGGTCCCACTGACCCAGTAATGCTTAGATCAGTCTCCACTTCTAGCCAAATCCAGTTCTTTCCCCCCTCCCTCAAGAGTGAGTCAGGTGTTCCTCTAGGTGGAGTGGGATCCAAAG
>PVIH01024685.1:0-22250 GCA_004025045.1 Sigmodon hispidus | reverse complement strand
GATCAGATGTGGTGGGAGGGGGAAGAGACCTTCAATAAGGATATACAGGGATGGAAAAAAAAATTCAGAGGGAAAGCTGAACACAAAGAAAATATATGTGTAGTAATCTTATTTGCATTTCCACCCTTGATAAGCCATGCTTATGATTATTATCCTCTGTATAGTTATTGTTAACTCTTCGACATTTTTTTTAAAAAAATTCTTTTTACTGTTTTTTTGATAAATACAAAATAAAGAAGAAGAAGAAGAAAAAAAAAAAAAACCTCAGATGTTAGTAGGAATCTAGTGTACCTAAGGAAGAGCACTGAGCTTTCATTTACCCAGCAACTTGACCTTGACTCTTGGATCCCTCAGTTTAAAAAGTCACAGAGTAGAGATGTTATTGGAGATTTCATCTACCTTTCCCAGGCACATGTCTGTCAAAGATTGTGAAGCTAACACACACTCAAAGCCTGTTCTTCTCCCTTCAGATGGTGAGAATTTTTTTAAACTATTTTCCTTCTCAGTGTGTTTCCTTTTAAATCCCAGTTCTCTGATATTTTCAACAGAAGAAATCTCATGTCCCAGAAAAAATGGAAGCATGGAATGAAGGTTTCCACATCTTTTTTTCTTTTAAAAAAAGAAACCTTTAAGTACAATAGATTAGTATGCAAGAGAATAGACATCATTAGGCTAGGAAATCTCAAGAGACAGGAAACAGTGAGCCATCCCATTGTCTAAACCACATTTTACTGCAAGTTATGGTTCTAGGAGAGAGAAGCTATGTCTGGTAGGCTAGCAGGTAAAGAGAAACTTCTAGTCCAGAGAGAGTCCAGTGCAACTGCAGTCCAGAGAGTAAAAGAAGGGCACTTTGAGCAGAGAGAATTGAAGTTTGAAGGAAAGTTCCTTAAACTTTTGTTAGAAACCAGAAATAATTTAAGTATAAATATAAAATATTCATAGAATAAAACAATCAGCTATCTCATAAGATATTAAAATTAATTTTTATAACTTTTTATTTGTAAGCAATAATTTTTTGAAAACTGTGGAACTCATAGAGTTTCACAGAGCACAGTCCTTTACACATAAAACCCATTTCTGCCAGCAGTGGACCCTGTACACATGGATGGTCCCATAGGTTCATCATGGATCTGAAAAGTTTCTGCCAAGTGAGTTTGTATATTAACACATGGTACAACATTCTATTCACATGTCTGTGATGGTCCTGGTGAGATGCTTCTACCTCACTGCCTGTTAAACAAAAGAAAACATATATATCACATGTGATTCTAGACAGTGAATAAATGACTGTCAATGTTTTCAAGAAGCACTTCACACTATATTTTTTTTATCATGATGTAGAGTATATCCCTTTAACTTCTATAAAATGTTATCTGGAAAACCATAGCTTTGTCTTATAAGCACAAACCTTATATAGTTCATGCTTGTCGCATCCCTTTTATATGTCAAGTAGCTATATTGAGCAGCTGTCCTATACCTTTTGAATGTATGTGAGTGCATGCAGTAATGTTCACATGAAGCAATGCTAATGCCCTTCATTAAGTGATGTGTGACTACAGTAGGACTTTGCTTCTATGGTTACGGTTTTTTATTTCCATAGTTTCAAAGCCTATGAAACAACAGAGGCAAACTCATTATCATGTAATCCTATTTTCTAGACTTTATGATACATCAACAAATTAAGCATCTGTTAGCAGCCCTCAGAACTTTCAACAAGAGAACTCATGGTGCCAGAGAAGCTCATATTTATTCCAAGTATGTCTAGTGAAACATTTTGACAGACGCTTTACAAACAGAATGTACACAAGTGAGTAAATTCCCTTTTATATCTATAAACATCATATAAAAGCAGCTATTGTGTTATTTACCAGCCTTCAATTATAAATTTATACAAAGTAAATGATACACATAATCATGAGCTACTCAGTTGCAAATTATTAGGTAGATAAGATTATTAAATGCTATTGTAAATAAAGACATAATTAACATTAATCTCTCCAGTAAGAAACATTCAAACATGTCAAATAATGGTATAAGAAAAATAACACATTTGATCATATATGATTTGTGCAGATTTGGAATGACAGACACATACAGCACAGCATTTTAATTTATAAGTATGAATTTTATTACTTACAATTCTTACCATATTTATAGAACTGCTTCCTTGAAAAGATTTTTGGTCTAATCACAAACTTATGTTTCAAATGCCTTAAATACTTTTTCACTATAATAGCAATTTGGAGGTAATTAGATAGTTTTAAAAATAGATGTAAAATAATAATTTCTGTGTGCAGTATAGCACATTTATTAAGTCATTTGTGCATTTCCAGTTACCAATTCTAACAATGATTATATAAAAGAAACTTGGCTAATAAATTGAAACAGAAATAAATAAATATGCATGCTTGTCTTCAAAGAGTTAATCATCAGTGGCTACAATAAAGGCAAATATGAATTCAATCTCATATACTTTTATGTATTTGTCTTTTGTTTTTAATCCTACTTGATAACATCTTAAGAAATATGCATTATCACTTCTACTGCTAATCATAAACAAACCTTATATTTTAAAAACAAGGCCTTTATTATTAATTTTTCATGTTAATAAAAAAATATTTATTTTGTTCCCAAGACTTCTGGATGTATAGTTAGTAATTTAAAATTGTGTATTTTTGTTTTAATTTATTGAGCCTGCTACAATAAAAAAACAATAAATTGTCAGATTATAAACAACTACAATCTATTTCTCACAGATCTGTATGCTGGAAAACCTAAGACTAAGACTCCACAGATTAGAGAGGACATTTTCTGATTCACAAAAGGTACTTCCTCCAAGTCCTGAATGCAAAACAGCCTCTGGAAGCCTATCTACAAATGACTTTATTCCTAATCAGCTCAACACACATTACCTTCTAGCACCATCATAAAAATAAGCTTCAATATATTAAATTGAAGGAATACCTACATTCTATTTATAGCTGTACTTGAGATATACAACATGTTGCATTGATGTCTACAAAGCTATTACTACATAATTCCTTAGGAACACACCCAACATTTCAAATAGGTGTGTGGGGGTGGGGGTGGACTATTTAGCATTAATCTCTCAGTTGGTTTATATTGGATGGTTTTGTGTGTCAACTTGATAAAAGCTATAGGGTCATCAGAGAGGAAGGATCTTCAGCTGAAGAAATGCCTCCTTGAGATTCAGCTGTATAGCATTTTCTCATTTTTGGTCAATGTGGAAGGGTCTAGCCCATGGTGAGTGGTACTATCCCTGGGCTGCTGTTCCTGGGTTCTATGAGACAGTAGGCTGAGCAAGCCATGGGAAGCAAGCCAGTAAGCAGCACCCTCTGTGGCTTCTGCATTCAGTCCTGCCTCTGGGATCCTGCCCCTGTTTGAGTTCCTGTCCTGACTTCCTTAAGTGATGAACAGCAATGCTGAAGTGTAAGCCAAATAAACTTCCAATTTACCTCCCCAATTCACCATTTGGTCTTGATGATTTATCACAGCAATAGAAATTGTAAGAAGTGTTCATTAAAAATTACCATGTTCTACATTGGATTTCCAGAAATTATTCATCCTATATAAATGAAAATTGATATCCTTTGACCAATGTCTCTCCATTCTCTCTTCACTCTAGCCCCAATGACCAACCATATTACTGTTTGCTTCCATTAGTTCAATGTTTTTGTTTTATACACAAACAAAGTCACACAGTATTTGATTTTTATATTGAATTCATGTTACTAGTCTCATTCAAGATTAGATTTACCTATTGTTTAGCTAAATGGTAGTGAATGATTGACAGACAGACAGACAGACAGACAGATAGATAGATAGCTGATATATAGATGATAGATTGCATAGGTGTTGAATAGAATATACTTCAGTTCTACTCATCTCTTGACAGATACTTTGATTGTCATGATGGGAAGTATGGTGGCACGCAGACAGCCATGGTGCTGGAGAAGGAGCTGACAGTTCTACTTCTGGATCTGCAGGCAGCAGAAAGGGATACACTGGCCAGCCTTGACTTTCTGAAACCTCAAAGCCCATCCCCAGCAACACACTTCCTCAAACAATGCCACACTTACTTCAACAAGGTCACACACCTCCTAATAGTGCCATTTCCTATGGGGGCCATTTTTATACCAACAACCACAGATACATTCTCAAATGTGAGATTTCTGGACCATACAGCAGTTCTGTTCTTAATTTTTAAAGGCATCTCCATAATGCTAAGCTTATATACATTTCCATTAATTGTATATGAATGTTTTACTACACTTTATGTTTGTTTGTGTGACTGGGAATTAAGCCCCAGGTACTCATGCCTATTATAGCAAATGCTCTTCCACTGAGTAGCAGCCCCAGCCTTCACATGCACATTATCTCCAACACTTTTATCTATTTCCTAAGAGGCCTCCACACAGGCTGTCATCTCACAGTGGTATTATTTTCATATGTTTATATTGTAGCGTTTACAGTGAACCATGTGCTATTGTGAGCTATGACCATGCAATGAAATGATTACCTCAGTTAAGCAAATGAATCTATCAGTTTCCAGAGCTTTGTGTGTATGTGTGTGTACTAGGAACACATAAATTTTTTCTTTAAGTAACATTTCAGTATATAATGTTGTTAATTGAAGCTCTCATTCTATACATTTAGATTCACTCATAGTGACTTTGATTTGTGTTACTCTGATAAGTCACAATGTTAAATGTCTTCTTATGTACTAACTGACCTTCTTCATGTATTCTTTGGAATAGTGCCTATTCTAGCTTGGACCATTGTTTAATTGAGTTGTTTGAAGCTTTTTTCATATTGAGTTTTTGAGTCCTGTATGTATTTTAGGTATTAACCTCTAATATGTTTTATAAACATTTTCTGTCATTATAAAAATTATCTTTTATTTAATTGAATGTTTTCTTGACAATACAGAAGATTTTAATGTAATATCATTCCACTTATTTTTTTGTGATTGAAAAACAAATGTTCATTATCAAGAAGCTTTTCCCCTCTGAGGTTTATGTCTCATGTGCAAATCTTTAATAGGTTTGAGTTGTTTTTACACATGCATATATTCATATATATGTGAATTCAAATTCATCATTTTACACTTGGATGACCAATTTTCTCAGCATTATCAATAAGATAAAAAGAGATTGCTGTCACTCAGGATCTTCATTATTTCTAAAACATCTTCCTAATGTCTTCTCCTTCATCTCAGAGTTTATTTATTTGAAACTTCTTTCATAATTAGTTCAGCTAAGACTTCACTCTGTTTCTTATTTCTAAAAGCTAACTTGCAGTTTTCATTATATGCTAGACTCTATTTTTTATCTATTTGTATTTATTACTTCCTTATTTCCTTCTGCCAGTGAGTGCTAAGCCGTCATTCTTTGCTTTCTAGTTTCTTGAGCTATGATGCTGCTCCTTGAAGGTTTTATCCTTTTTGTAATACAGATGTTCACTAGAAATTTCTCTCTTAGACTGCTTTGCTGCAACATTTGAGATTTTTTTCCAGCTTGTTTGGGAGATTAAAGCCAAAGGCTCACACCTTCTAAGTGTGCATTTTACCACTGAGCTATATTCTCAGTTCTCATCTTGTAACTAGTGATGCTTTATTGCTTTCAAAATATTTTTAAAATTCTGTTTTCTGGGAGGTTTTTGATATATTTTTTCCTGTTATTGACTTTTAAATTTATCACATAGAGGCTAAAATATATACTTGGTATGGTTTTAATAAAAACCATAAAGAAGTGACATGTTTTGTGGCCTAATGCATTCTATCCCAAGGAGAATGTTGCTTACGTTGAGAAGAATGTGCACTAAGCTGCAAGGTGAGCCACTTTGTATGTCTGTCATCATCTCTTGCTCTATAGTGTTGCTCAAGTTCACTGTTGCCCAGAGATAATCATGTGCTGCTGGATGGGCACTAAGGTAGGCTTAGTGTCTTGGTCTTTGTCTAGGGGTTTATGTATATAGGGTCCATCCTGGCATTTGGCAGACTTAAATCATGACTCCATGGGATTTGCCTTAGATTTTGGCTTGCTGGTGTCAGTCTGGATTGGGACCATGAAGGCTGATCTCAGGGCTCACTGGGATCGTATCACTAGCTGAGCTTCATGACAAACATGTTAAATATTTGTTTCACAAAAGAAATTGCCTCTCTCTGTGATGTGCTGCAAGGCTCAGTGAAGAAATGGTGAGCTAATGCAAACCTGTCCTTTTCACCCTTGGATGTGGCTTTTCTAATTTCTGTAATCTACTCAGGTGCTATAATATCTTACCTTGATTCCTCACCTCTCAAAATACATTTTTGTGCATCAATAGTCAATATGGTTTGTATATTAAACAGCCTTGAAAGTTTGTCAGTCAAAAGCTTTGTCTTTAGTTCACCATCTTTATGGATGAGCCTGAAAGGTGAGCAGGCAATTAGGCTCTGGCCTAACTAGTGTTATTATTCCATGTATCAATCAATAGATCTCAGGAAAGGAGGTGCGTTCCAAAACGCAAGTCCCTCTGTGTGACCTGGCCATTGTGCTGAGAGCAGACGAACCCTACCACATTCACTTTGACATGATGTTATTTTTGCAGATTCCTAAAATGACAAAGCCACAAAGTCATGTCTTAGGGCTTCTATTACTGTGAAGAGACATACCATGATCACAACAACTCTTACAAAAGGAAACATTTAATTGAGGTGGCAGTTTACAGTTTGGAGCTTCAGTCCATTATCATCATGGCAGGAAACATGGTGCATGTAGACATGGTTCTGCCTATGTCTTGATCAGGATGTAACAGGAAGTCGATTGTGACATGGGGGTAGTTTGAGCATAGGAGAACTCAGAGCTCACCAGACAGTGACACACTTCCTCCAATAAGGCCATACCTACTCCAACAAGGCCACACCTCCTAGTAGTGCCAATCCCTATGAGCTTATAGGGACCAGTTACATTCATATTACCACAACACCTCTAGAACCATGAGCCAAAATTCACAGTTTCTCCTTTGAATTAATTTCTCTCAACAGTGTTGAGCTGACTTACATAATGCTCATTTAAATGAATAATTCCATAGATAAATAAGTTCCTCAAAATCTTACTTCCCCATCATACTAATGTCTCACTTTTTAACATTACAACATACTTAGTATTAAAAATAGAATACAGAATACATTCATACAGGCAAAACACTTATGCATATAAAGTAAAATAAATCTAAAAACTGTTTTAAGAAATTATTTCCTGAATTTGTAAAATATTAAACCTAACTATTTCTAATTACTGTTTCACACATGAACACTTAGAATATTTAATAATGTGCTGCAGTCAAATGCTCTACCACTGAGCATGCGACCACTTCCTAAATATTACACCAGTGGCACAGACACTAAGATCAATAATCAATAAGTGGGATCTCCTGAAGCTGGAAAGCTTCTGTGAAGCCAAGGACACTGTCAATAGGACAAAATGACAGCCTACAGAATGGGAAAAGATTTTCACCAACCCTACAAGTGATAGACGACTGATCTCTAAGATATATAAAGTACTCAAGAATCTAGAGCCCCAAACCTTGAATAACCAAATCAAAAAATGAGGTTCAGATCTAAAAAGGGAATTCTCAGCAGAAGAATTAAGAATGGCTGAAAGGCACCTGAAAAAGTGCTCATCATCTTTAGCCATCAGAGAAATGCAAATCAAAACAACTCTGAGATAACACCTGACACATGTTAGATTGGCTAAGATAAAAGACACAGAGGACAGCCTATGTTGGAGAGGATGCGGAGCAAGGGGAACACTCCTCCATTGTTGGTGGGAGTGTAAGCTTGTTCAGCCACTTTGGAATGCAATATGAAGGTTTCTCAGAAAATTGAGAATCAATCTCCCCAAGGACCCAGCAATACCACTTCTGGGTGTATACCCTAACAATGCACAGTCACACTCCAAATGCATTAGCTCAACTATGTTCATAACAGCGTTATCTGTAATAGCAAGAACCTGGAAACAACCTAGATGCCCCTCAACTGAAGAATGGATTAACTACTGTGGTACATCTACACAATGGAGTACTACTCAGCAGTAAGAAAAAATGATATCCTAAAATTTGCAGGCAAATGGATGGATTTGGAGAATATCCCCCTGAGCGGGTTATCACAAACCCAGAAAGATAAGCAGGGGATATACTCAATCATTAGTGGACTCTAAACAAACAACAAAAAAACAAGAAAAAAGCAAAGTATGCCCAAGCTGCAAACCACAGCTTGGGATCAGAAACACCTTAGACTGACTCCTTGGATCCCACTCCCCGTAGAGGAACACCTAACTCAAGTCTTGAGGTTGGGGGGAGAAAACTGGATCTGCCAGGAGTGGAGGCTGAACTAAGCAATATTGGGACAGTGGGACCTTGGGACCACCTGCCGCCTGTCCAGGGAGGGGATGGGGGGTTGTGGAGAAGAGAGAATGACCTGATGTGTTAGGAGGAGGAAAGGACCTTGAATAAGGATATACGTGATAGAAAGTGTGACGTCTTTGTTCATAATAATAATAAGAAAGAAAAAAAAGAATATTTAATAATGTGCTGATAGTGAGTTTCTATACAGATTCCCTATAGTATACATTTTATTTTTATTTTCATTAATAATTCCTGAATACTTTCCTCTTATCTCCTCATGAAACTGTGAAGATAATGGGATATTTTACTTAAACCAATGTATATTTAAATTATATCTTTTTCACTAGCCTATATTGTCTTTGTATTGTTATATTAAATAAATGAACTCTTTACATGTAAACTATGTATATATAAATACATATAAGTTTAGTCCAGTGACATGCATAATGCTAAAAGAAAACAATTGTTTTAAGCTTAGGTCACTTATCTACTCATGTCTTTGGGATTGCTTTTGTTTCAGTTACAGTTAAATGTAAATGGCATAAAATGTACTATTTTGACCACTTTAAATGCAGTTTCTCCTGCATTTCTAACATTTCTAAAGTAGTTTTATCAGACACAGAATTCTCAGTTGATAGGTTTATTTTTATTTAGCATTTAATGGTGACTACCCCAATTGTCATCATAGAACCTATCTATATCCAGTGACTGATGGAAGCAGATGCAGATGGAGACACCCACAGCCCAGCACTTGGCCCAACTCCTGGAATTTAATTGAAGATAGAGAAGAAAGACTAGAGGAGATTGATCTGTAAGTGGGCCCCTGGCTATGGGACAAGGGATTATCCCAGTTACATGAACTGACTTTTTTGAGCCCACTCTCTATGGTGGGATGCCTTGATCAGCCTTGATATAAGGAAAGGGAGGCTGGGTCCTACCTTAAGTTGGTATGTTAGCTTTACCACCTTTGAGGAGTAAATGTGGGTGGGCTGGGGGAGGTGGTGGGGGCAGGAGAAGGTGAGGGAGAGGAACAGTGGAAGGTATGTAAAAAAAACCATAACTTCTTAAATAAAAAAATAATAAAATAATTATCCTGCTTCCTTTGGGGACACTAGGAAGCAGGCCGATAACTCTACTGAAAACTGTATGTCACTAAGTCATTTATGTCTTGCTGACTTCTCTTTGACCCTTTGCAGTTTGGTTATAATGTCTCAATCTGGGTCTATTGTGATTTTCCTAGAGTTTTCCAGATTCCCTACACTTGTAAAATCACTCAGCAGATCTAGAATGTTTTCAATCACCTCTGTTACTTTTTCCTTATTCTAATCCTGTACCACTTACCATGTTTGGCCTTGATGGCATCTGTAAGTTTCTCAGACTGTTCACTTTTCAAAGGTCCATTTCCTATTCCTCAGTTTCAGTTATTACATCAGTTCTGCCCTTAAGTTCATGGATCCCTCCCTACAGACAGATACTTCCAAGTGAGTCCTTTAGTAACTTATCCAACTGAGGCACAACCCTTCCCATCTTTACAATGCTTATCATCTGTCTGTTAGTCTTGTTTTGTAGACACATCATTTTCTTAACAATTTTTAGCTATTCATTGTATTTTATTTTACATTCTTGATCTATTGGAGATTATGATTTTGAAGTCTCTATGTAATTCATCCTCTGCAGGTCTTCCTCAATTTAAATCCCCTCAGCTGTATTTTCTGTCATTTACGTTTGTTCCCTTGAATAGGCATGTTTTTCTATCCCATCGTGTCTTTTGCCTTTGTTTTTGAAAATAGGACATTTGTAAATAACAACTGTGTCTCAGACTTTGAAGAGAAATGGTTTAGTACCAGGATAGTCTTCATTTATTAGCTAAGCTTTCTACAGAACTAAATATTAGCCTTAGGAGATCTGAAGGGAGAGACCTTGTTCTTTTCAGAGGTTGCATTCTTACTTATGACATGTATTTTTACAACTTAAACAGGCTTAGCTATCCAGCAACTAGTCTGGTTCCTCCTTTATCCTAAGAGTGCACTGGACCAGAAGATGGGGCCAGGGTAAGAAAACTGTTTTTCCTTATGGAGCATATGCAGCTGTCTGTTATGGAGCTCTTTGGCTATTTTACCCAGCATTCCTAGAGAGTTTCTTCCCAGTTTCTAGATGGTTTACCATTTCTATGGGAAAACAAGGACTTAAAGATGTCTTGCTCACTACTTTGCTAATATAGAGCCTCCAGAGTTCACAATACAAGCTAAAATTTTTATTTAGTCATCACTATTTAGTCACTGCTTCATGCAAATTAAGTAAGAGATTAATGTATCTGAAACATTTATAGTGAGAGAAATATATTGCCTTCCTTTTAAATTTCATGACAAAATATAGAAAGCATTTAATACATCATCTGGTTCTTTGGGAAGAACATCATTCACTCTACTACTGCTAGGTAAAACTTTCATGAAATCATCTGTAATTTTCTAATCAATTCTCTTTTTAATTAATTAATTTATTTTTTTAAGGATTAAACACAAAAGGCAAATTCTTAACCAAATTAAACAAAAAGGGAAGACCTACTTCAATAAAACTAGAAATTGAAAGGCAAACATTATAACAGATATGAATGAAATTCCAGAAAATCATAAGGACATATATTATAAATATGTTTCAATAAATTGAAGATTCAGAAATCTAATCTAATAATTCTTAGTAAACCCAATTATAAAATCACATCACGGCGATATGCCCCTAAAATGGAAACCGCCTACACAACTACCACTCTCATTTTCTTCTCCTTGCTCTATTGAAGACTGTGTCTCCATTCCCCTCTGCTCACGAATCTCTGATTGCTTTGTTGTCCTTTATATCACCCTCTGGAATTGCAGTTTGAATTGTTCTTTACATACATACCATGTTGCCTATTAAGCTAAGAAGCATTAATGTAAAATATGAAGCTTGTCTTTTGACATCATTTACAATGTTTTTGCTGACCATAGCACCACAGATCTTAAAGTTCATCATGCATGATCCAGGTGAGGACAGAAGGGGCCGTGGCTGTGTTGGTGAACTAGTCAGAGCAAACAAACACACTTCTTCATTCAGACTCAGGTTTTTTTTTTATTATTCTATCTTTTTAAGTCAGTTGTCTCCATTATTCTGATGAAAACTAAATTGAACTGTAGGGAAGAGTCATTTCCAGGGACAATACCAAAACTGTCTCACAAGCAAAGTTGCTGCTGCAGAGTGGAAGCGAAGAGTCTATTTTCTAGATCTTAACCCTGCACATGGAGAAGTCCTTGCAAGACCAGGGGAGGGAATGAAACACTTTTCCATACTGAATACACATCTGGATAAGTGCACAGAATTTTTTCTGCTGTTTACAAACATTTTCCAATATTTTAATAGCAGAGCTATGGCAAACTAGTCAAACGTAAAATTGGGTTATTTCAGGTTTATTTTTTTTTGTCTTGCTGATGCTTCTGGGCTAGGCTTCCTGATATAGAGTATGTCTGGATGAGTCCTATCTTTTCTGAAAAGAAAACAGCCAATGATTTAACTAGCAATCCCTCCTGCTTTAGAAAGCTGATGGGCAACTGGTTGCCAAGCAACCATTAATTTCCTTCTTGCCACAATACAAATAAACAGGCTACATATCCCTCAATTAAGGGAAAAAACCCTCAGAGCCTTGAGTCTGTAAGGAACTGACAGAAATCAGCTCAAAGGCTCTCACCAGGATGTCTTAAATCAGGTACACTGTCCAAAATCAGGTAACCAAGACTTTTGTTCTTATTCAAGGATACAGAGGCGAATGGGGGAGGGAAGCTCATCACATGACAAATGAAAGATACAGCATTCAGCCAGAGCTACAGGAATACTCAGCTCTATCCATCTTTGTCCTCACTGCCCTGTGTTTCAAAGCTGCTGTGAGAAGCACCATCGTACTCAAACTGAGGTGCAGCATGTTTGTCAGGGTTTATATTCTCACAGACAAATTAAAACACCTTCCTTGATAGCTCTTATATTTAGAAATATTCTCATGCTTATTTTGGCATGAAAAGAAGTAGGTGCGCCAGAGTATGATAAAATTTTTAAAGGAGCGCAAAAATGAAAGTATTTTACAATGTGGAGTACCAGTGTGAATCATGTCTGTCTTACATGCTCTACTGGTAGACTGTGCTTCTATTAGCCAAGGGCTCACTACTGAGGTGAAACACCAAAGGCAATTGTTGTACAGAGAAAAGACTTGGGTTGTTTTCATCATAGCTTTAAGGGTCCAAATATCCAAGGCAGCGAAAATGAGAAAGGACCTGTCTAGCTCACAGCTTGAGAGGGTCTGATACTTGGCACTTGCATTGGCTTAGCTAGTGAGGAGGACAGGTGGCGGCATGACATGAAGAAGCACACAACAGCAGAATAGTGACATCTTCAAAGTATAGCAAAGAAGACAGAGGATGCTAGGAGGGGCGCTTTATTCCTGTGGTGGGTATCCCACATTAATCTAAGCATCTCTTACAAGGACAGCATCTCAAGGCTTCCAGCAGCAAGTGGAGTCAATCTCTTGCACAAAGACTTTGGGGCGCACTGAAACTACAAGCAAACCACAGCAAACCTTAAGTGGTCTTCCATATTGAGTCGCTTCTGTTATCTGTTACAGAATAAAAGCCTTTCATAGCCACTTTTATAATCGTTTGGATGTCAATTTGACAGTTCTTGTTTTCAAGATTGATTGATTGATTGAACATAAGTGCCTTACCTGCATGATTGTATGTGCACCATATGTGAGTCTGGTGCCCACAGAGGACAAAAGAAAGTATTAAATCACTGAAACTAAAACTATGGATGGCTGTGAGCCACCATGTGAGGGCTAGAAACTAAATGTAGGTCCTCTGCAAGAACAAGTGCTCCTAACTGCTGATCCATCTCCTCAGCTCCTGTTTGGCAATTCTTTTACCTGCAGATATTGACCACTCTTTAGACTGATTCTCTGGTCTTTGGATTCTTCCAAGTGGTTGAAGTAGATTCTCAAATATATTAAAAATGGACACCATTAGATGACTTACTTGTACCATGACATTTCAGTAACATTCTGTCAGTCAGGAAAAAAAAAATTACCAGTCATCTCATAGGCAAAGGCTGTGGAAGCAGACCCTGCCTCTTGCTTATAAGAATGGTACAGTCACAATACACAAACACCTGAATACAAAGATGTGGTTCACAGTGATCATTTGTCACAATGGACAAAGGACTATTGCCACAAATCTCATCAACTCCACTAAACTGCATGTCATCTGTTTTGTACGTCCTCAGAATTGAATGTCACTGATTATTTGGGTAAATGGATTGTTATATGCTAAAGCCTGATCCTGCCATAAGTTTGGCATGAAATTAACAAAGAAAAGTCTGGCTCCTGCAGAGATAACCACCTCACTTAGGGTAAGAACACAGAAAATTTGATCCCTCAATAAGGTAAGTGTTACATTTAATGAGAAATATAAACATGCAATATTTTATATAAAGTCATATGTACAATGGTTAATATTAACTGTCAATTTGACATGACCTATTGTCAACCTAGGAAACAAATCTCTAGCATGTCTTTGAGAGAGTTTGCAAATTGGGTTCACTGAGGTGGAAAGATTCACACTGTTGAGTGGCATCACTATGTGGACCAGGCTCTGGGACTGACTACATAGAAAATGAGCTGGGTATCAATATCCACAGCTCCCTGCTTCCTGACTACCAGTTCTGCCACTGTCTGTTCCCCGCTCAATTGTTTGAACCCCTCTCAATGACAACATGGAGTAACTGCTTCCTCATTAATACTTCTTCTCAGGCATTTTGCTCACAGCTCTGAGAAAAGCAACTGAGATCATTTAATTTTTCTTTAGAATATTTTTGGGGAAGAGATAAACTGTGATGCCTAAATCATCAACATTACCCATTATTTAATAAGACTCACAAGGAGGAGTTGTGAGCCAGAGAAAAACAGAAAAAAACCACACACACACAAAAACAAAACAAAAGGCAGCCGCAGCAGCACCAGAACCCACAGAGATCAAGGCCTGGATGCATCAGACTATCTTGGAAAATGAATTCTAATCTCCATCGGGAGTCTGTGCAACAGAAAATTTACAAATCTATTTTAAGCCACCACCTTGTCTGTCCCCTCAAATGGTAGTCCTTTGCCAACAAAATCCCGGAAAACTAGTGGATAGCTTCATTACATATTTTCATTACTAGATGCTTGAACTCATATTGTATTTTTTATTTTTGAGATTATAATTATAGTCTTAAATAAATACATTGAGAATATCTAGACAAATTGAAAATAGAAGCATGTAATATGAAATTACATTAAATAAGAAGATACATTTAGGATTTAGAAATCTTAACGTCATTAGGAACCACTGATTTTCCTAAACCTAAACAGATCTTCAGCCATATAAAGTTAATGGCTCTTTGCACCACAGTAAAATCTATAAATCAGGAAGCAAGAGAAACCACTTCACTGATTACTATTTAAGCCAATTCTGGGAATTATCTGCTAGTTTTGTTATGTTTTCCCTTCAGAAACCACATTTTCTCATCATGTCCATGGAACCGGATAAAGGGGGAAATCATCAGGGGAGGGGTGTGATTTTTTAAATAAATTAAACTGAAACCCATTTCTACATTGTGGTTTTCCTTATCAATATTTAAGTAACTCATATAAATATTTTATCACAGTGACTATCAGAATGATTGTGTGAATTGATTGTCACCTTGAAGTTACACATTGGTCATGAAACACTGGTGATTAATCTGCTCCAGGGAACCTGTTTATTCTCGTTATAAAAATCCTGAATCAGCTTTAATGGATAAACGTCTAGAAAAGTCTTTTATGATGGGGTAAAAGAAAGAAAGTGTGTTTAAAAATTACTACATAAAACATCTTGGCATTGAAGTGAAACTGTGTGAAAAAGAAAATATTTTAGTGTTTCTCAAATGACACTGAATAAGGTACAAAATTGAGACCCACTAAACACAGGAACTGCCTATGTACACATAGGAATCTAAGGACAGAAATCACAAAGTCCAACATGCCTCCATGATAACAGTCCAGAAGAAACTAGGAATAGAAGTTACTTTCTTACCATAATAAGGCAATTTTGGAAAGCTCCATAGTCAACATGATATAAAAGGAAGGAACTCAAAGAATTTTCTCTAAGCTTAGGAATGAGACAAGGTGTGTATTCTCTCCTCATACTCATAGTGTTTGAGGCTTGCGGCAGTAAAACATGAGAAAGAAATAAAAGGAATATGCATAGAAGTCAACATGTCACTGTGGATGAAATGACCCCATAGTTAAAAACCCCCAAAGCTTCCACAAGAAAACACTTAACACTGGTAAATATCTACAGCAAAGTAGCAGAATACAAAATCAACATATAAAATTATTTACTTTTCCATAATCAAATCAAATTGAATTTAAAATTTAAAAGATTCTGCACAGTCCAACAAACTTGCCCTGAATAAACAGCATACAGGAATAGAAAATCTTGCTAATTATTCACTCAACAAAGGATCAAATGCCAACAAAATAAACAGTCTATTCAATAAAAGAGCTAATTAAATGGACAGACCATTTTTACATTATGAAATGGGAAGTGAGGTAAAAGGCTGAATGGATAAATGACTTTGCTGCATTTCACAAGGATCTGAGTTAGGATTCCTGACATTCATGCACATCCAAGCACTGTGGTGAATACCTGAACCACCAGCACTGGGGGTATGAAGACAGATCCCACATGCTCACAAACTTCCAGTCAAGAGGAATAGGTGAGCCTCAAGCCTATGTAGATCTGTTTCAAAAAATAAGAAAGGACCGTAGACAAGGACATATTCATTCACAATCATGAAAGTATGACCACAAAAATTTAAAAGGAAGAGAAAGAAAAGGAATAATAACTGGCAATTAACCATAGGAAAAGTAATCAACATTGTTTGCCATCAGGGAATTGCATATCAAATTACATTGAGAATCTCTCTCACTCAGATCAATAAAGTCACCCTTAAAAGTAATAATAATAACAAATGCTGCCAAGGCTACAAGATAAAGGAATCCTCATCAGCACTGGGGATAGGGGTGAAAATTGATTTAGCTACTATGAAAATCAATGTGAAGTTTCCTTTAAACTCAAAAGTATGGACCTTCCAGGAAAATGACTGTGTTATTGGTTTTTGTGTCAACCTTACAAAAGCTAGTATTGTCTGGGAAGAGACTGACTTATAGCAGGTAAGTATGAAGATAATTTTATTTATTTTTGATTAATGATTTATATGAAATGGGGCCAGCTCATTATGGGCACTGCTACCACTGGACAGGTGGTCCTGGTTTATATATGAAAGAAGTCTAGTAATTATTGGGGATAAGCCAATAATTGGCATTCCTCCATGTTCTCTGCTTTGTCTCCTTTCTCCATGTATCCACCTTGAGTTCCTGCCCTTTCTTCCTTTGGTGATGTTACTGTAAGCTGTAAAATGAAATAAAACCTTTCCTTCTCAAATTGTTTTTAGTCATAAGACTTACTATAGCAATAAATAAAAAGCAAACTAAAATAGTGACTGATTAGGGATGTCTTTCTGTATACTGTGAATATGATTATTACCATTGGTTAATAAATAGGATGTTTTGGCCTATGGCAAGGCAGCTTAGAGGAAGGTAGAAAATCCAAGCAGAGATAAAAGAGAAGGAGGACAGAGTCAAAGGAGGGCTCCCAAAGAAGCAAGATGTGAAAGTAACAGTAAGCTACAGAGCCATATGGCACAACATAGATTAATGAGTTAAGTTATAAGAGCTAGTTGGTAATGAGCCTGAGCCATAATCCAAACAGTTTTCAATTAATATTAGCCTCTGAATGGTTATTTTATAAGTGTTTTCAGGACCACTGGTGAGAAGATTTCTCCAGACCCTGGCAAGTTTCAGGCTACAAATGGCAGATTAGAAATCTAGTTGATTTTACTTGGTTAAAAAACAGCCATGTAATAAGCAATAGCTATTCATGAAAGAGATAAGAACTGTCAATAAATTTATTAAGCCAGGTATGAACTGCATGGGGAATCAAGAAGTGTCTGTGAGCTGAAGCTTACTTGTATCATACAGTTCCAGTCCAGTTCACTAAGAACCACGAGAGAAATGTCCACATACACAAACATACTAGAGAAGGACTGAATACACCATTGATAGTGAGACCCAGGGATAATTCGGGCTGTATAGCCTGGAACTCAAGAACCTGAAAGAAGAAATTCAATCCCAGTATGGGAAGCTATAGCTGAGAACAGGAACTACCCACACGGGCTCACTTCCTCTCCTCCCCCTGCGTCCACCACACCTCCGGCCCCGTGCCTCTCCCACCATCACAGTTCTAACAAGGGATAAAGAAGAGCTGTGAAGACCCAGGATGAGATCACCATGTCTTAGATGGTGGGGATCAATGTAGGCTGTGGAGTTCTGCGTGATATTGTGTGGGGGAGGCAAAAGGTTCACTAGCAACAGTTCCCACCCTCCCCTCCCCACATTCATGCCCCCCCCCACAGCCTGAGAGGAAGTCCTGAGATATTTTTGCCCTAGTTATGCCCCCCATAGTATCCGGGATCATCCCACTAAAGTATCGGCTTTCCATACACAAGTGTGTGATGAACCCTTCCTTAGCTTCGGCTCCCTTTCCATGAATTTTCTGATAGAAATGGAAGCTCTTACACTTCTTCACATAATCCTCCACTGCCTGTTGGATTGGGACCAGAGATTCCAGAAACTGTTGGCCATCCTTCCTCTCACAAGGAATCTTCTAAGGCAGAGGTTCTCAGCCTTACTAATGCTCCCATCCTTTAATGCAGTTCCACATGCTGTGGTGACCCCCAAGCATAACATCATTTTCATTGCTACTTCATAACTATAATTTTGATACTGTTAGGAATCATAGTGTAAAATGTGATGTGCAGGACATCGCATATGCAACCCCAGAGAAAGGGTTGTTTGACCATGTGAGTTATGACCTACAGATGGAGAATCACTCCTCAAACTAGTGACTGTAGGTAACTGTAGACTACCAACCACCAGAGGACTTCTAATTCTAATCCTGTTCCACCCATGTCTCATTAAATCCCAAGATATGATAGCATGTATTCAGTTAAAATTCTAAACATGATATTTATTAGCTAAATATAAAGCTTTTGTCTAAGAATCATCAAGGTACAACACAGAGTGGATACCACCCTTAGTAGAAAGTTTGCATAAAAAGAAAATTAGCAATAGAGTGCATATGATGCCCACCTGGAATGAAAACATAATCTACAGTCCTTAAATGTACTAGATAGTAAGATGTTATTTCCTAGGTTTCTTTTAATCAAGATTTTGTGTAAACAAAGTTTAAACATGTACTCATAATAGGGCAATCATAAGGTAATATAAAATATGACTTTATCACCTCTTAAAATGTGAGAGCAGTGCTATTCTTGTTTGTTAGTGCTTGTTCTCTAGATCACATGTGAACACAATAAGACCTGTTGACTAATTCTGACCCAGGATTTTCTTTTGATCATTCCTTGATCCCATTAATGAAATGCATTGCGTATGGAAAATGCCACATGAACAAAATGTTCTTAGGTAGTCCCCAACAGCTGGTGAGCTCATGAGAGTCCTGCCTGCCAGCTGGACCACTACTCACTGAATTATGTTGCCTCAAGACTGACTCCCCTACCCAACCCCACCAACCTCATCATCTCCCTGTGACCAGCCCTTCTCTGCAAGACCAGCAGACACATACACAAGTAAAGCCCACACTAGTTAGAAGAAAGGGTGAATGACTGGCCTCCCAACAGAGCTGTCCAAATCTCCAGACCCTAAGCCCCAAGGCATTCCTCCCATCTCAGTATCAGCAAGGCAGATGGGCCCTGCTTCCACTGCTCTCGTGTAGTCCCCAGCTGTCTAGCAGGTGAGAGACGTGCCTGCAAGCTGGACTGCTACCCAATAGATTCTGTTCCCCTGAGACCAACTTTGCCATGCAATCTCACCTACCTCATTATCTTTCACATGGTCAGATATTCCCCACAACTCCAGCAGACTCCCTTTATAGGCCCATGAGACCAGGCTGGATCTAGGTATCCAAATCCCTACAAACTTCAGCTGAGATACCTCACTGAACCTATAGACCCTGCCAGACACCAGAACCCTTCACTGTTTAGGCCAGAAGATCAGAAAGGAAATAGAATACAAAGGAACAAAGCAGTCATCCAACAAAGACAAATACAAGAATTAACATCCAACTTACAATCATCTTAAATCCAGATGTCTAAATGCTAGTATAAGAACACATCCAATAGCAAAGAGGACAATAAAGCAACGCCAGAGCCCATCAATCCTATGTCAGTAAGACATGAACATTCCAACATAGCTTAAGCACAAGAAAATGATTTTAAGAATAACTTTATCAAGATGATAGAGGACCTTAAAGGGAAATTTAAAAAAAAATTGAGGAAAGGGCAAAAGAACAGCATTAAAAGAAATCAATAAATTCCTTAAACAATGCTCACACTACCCCCCAAGAATGGGTTATGGATGCTTGTAATTTTTTAAGGGGGGTTGGTTATAAGTTGGAACTGGTGATATTCAGAAAAAGTTAGACAAAGTAGTTAAATTTAAAAAATCTTTCTAAAGGATAAAAGGGAATATGATATAGAAGCTATAAGATTAAAGGGTAGATAGATCATTCAATCTACTTTAATCCAAAAAGCAAATATTAATCTCAAAATATTTTGCATTGGTTTGTATTTTGAGTTATTGATACAAAAACAAAGTTATTTTTTCTACAATCCATGTATGTTTCTATTCTTACTTGGGGTATTTTGTGCACCAGCTCATTAAAAAATTTAATGTATAATTAAAAATACATAATAATACTTATTTATAATATGAAACTTAGAGTCATGTTAGGCATGTTTTCAAGGTCATATACAGATATACTTAAATAGATAGATGGTCTTAAAACACTTAAAAAACCTACAGAATATGGCATTTAATATGTTTAATAACCTAATTGTTATGACAGTGAGACTGATCTGCTCCCGACAGTAACAATTTACTGCAAAGAAGGTGATGGGCATCAGAGAACCTTCATATGGAGTCTGCTTTCTTTATGGCAAAAGCTAGCCATTTGGGTAAAAAACAATTGCCCTTGCCTCAATTGCTAACAATATATTGTCCAAACTGGACCCGCAGAACACAAAAGAAAGCACTTGCCAAACTTTGCCAAGATGAAATAGGACAGTTTTTCAAAATTACCTGTTTCTCACAAAAATTTGTCAGATATGCTAAGTCTATATGCCTAAGATGGAGGCTCCAACATTACAGAAGAACTTTAGGTGACTGTACAGACTATTAAATGTCCCCATCATTAGGTAACATTTCACAGTTCTGGGGTCTTTGATTGAGTTGAAGACTAGATAGTCATAGTTAAAGTTTTTTATCAATTATGATAAAAGATAAATTAGGTATAAACTTTAGACTTACAAAGATAAAATAAATAATAGAATATTTTTTTCTAAATTTGTCAAATATAAATGTACTGGCTATACAAATGTAATTCTTACTTGATAACTGTTTATTGTATAATTTTACTATGTTAAAATCAAAACTTTTTTTTTACTTAGACAAAAAGGGGAAAATGTTGTGAAATAGTCCTTCTGCACACTATAAAAAAGGTGTTGGTTCATTATTAATAGAAAGCTGACCGGCTTATAGAAAGGCAGGATTTGGGGAGCAGAGAGAAAGCTGGGAAGAAAGACAAAGTCAAAGGAATTACTAGCCAAGCATGGAGATGAAAACAGGAGGTATAAGATGTAAGAGAACAGAATATAGATTAATATAAACAAATGTAAGACTTAACTAGTAACAAGCTATTGGCTGGGCATTTATAATTAATATTAAGTCTCCCTGTCAGTTATATAGAAACTGGTGGGCAGGAAAAATGTCCATCTACACCTCACAAAACCTCTAAAATTGACCACATATTTAAACACAACACAAATCTTAACAGATACAAAAAAATGGAATAACCTCTTCTATCTTATCATATAATCATGAGAAAAAGTTGGACTTCAATAACAACACAACTACAGAAAGTCTACAAACTCATGGAAACTGAATGATTCTCAACTGAATTACCAATGGTCAAAGAATAAATAAAGAAATTAAAGACTTCCTAGAATTCAATGTAAATAAAAGCACACCATACCCAAACTTATAGGCTACAATGAAATCAGTGCTAAAAGGAAATTTCATAGCACAAAGAGCCTGCATAAAGAATCTGGAGAAATCTCACACTGGTGGTTTTGACAGCTGAAAGCTCTAGGACAAATAGAAGCAAACTCACCCAGAAGAAATTGACGGCAGAAAATAACCAAATAGGAGCGAAAATCAATAAAATAGAGACAAAGAGTAGAATACAAAGAATTAATGAGATGAAGATTGATTCTTTGAGAAAATCAACAAGATAGACAATCTTTTTTTTTCTGTCTTTATATGGTTTCTTTATTATTTTATTTCTCCTTTTAAATACATTATTATTATTATTATTATTTTTTATTTTGTATTTATCAAAAAAAAACACAGTAAAAAGATTTTAAAATGTGGAAGAGTTAACAATAACTATACAGAGGATAAGAATGATAGGCATGGCTTATCAAGGGAAGAAATACAAATAAGATTGCTACACCTATATTTTCTTTGTGTTCATCTTTCCCTCTGAATTTTTTTTTTTTCATCCCTGTATATCCTTATTCAAGGTCTCTTCCCCCTCCCAACACATCTGGTCATTTTT
>PVIH01024684.1:0-22252 GCA_004025045.1 Sigmodon hispidus | reverse complement strand
TTATTCCTAATCTATATCAGTTATGTGTAGAGTGGGTCTCATGGCATATTCATACAGGTCTGTGCTGTACTGTGTTCTTCCTAATCTATATCAATTATGTGTAGAGTGGGTCTCATGGCATGTTCATACAGGTCTGTGCTGTACTGTGTTCTTATTCCTAATCTATATCAGTCATGTGTAGAGTGGGTCTCATGGCATATTCATACAGGTCTGTGCTGTACTGTGTTCTTATTCCTAATCTATATCAGTTATGTGTAGAGTGGGTCTCATGGCATATTCATGCAGGTCTGTGCTGTACCTGTGTTCTTATTCCTAATCTATATCAGTCATGTGTAGAGTGGGTCTCATGGCATGTTCATGCAGGTCTGTGCTGTACTGTGTTCTTATTCCTAATCTATATCAGTCATGTGTAGAGTGGGTCTCATGGCATATTCATGCAGGTCTGTGCTGTACTGTGTTCTTCTTCCTCCCTCTTCCTCTTTCCAGCCAGTTCTTCTTTCATGTCTGCTAAATTCACGATTAACTTTTAAAGAAACCACCAAATTGATTTCCAGAGCACTCCCTCCCTCTCTCTTTTTCTCCACAGCCTCACCAACATTTGCTCTTGCCTGACATTCTGATATTGGCAGGTGAGATGGCATCTCACTGTGCTTATATGTGCATTTCTTAATGATTAATCATGTTGAACATCTTTTCATGTGCCCATTTGCCATTCATATATCTATCTCCTTTGTCTAAATGTCACTTTAAATCTTTTCAATAACTTATTATTTTATTTTATGCATTTGTGTTGTGGTCCTTCCTGACTGTATTGTGCATGTGTGTGCCACATATGTTCAGGTGCAGCCACAGTGGTTCAGGTGCAGCCACAGTGGTTCAGGTGCAGCCACATTGGTTCAGGTGCAGCCACAGTGGTTCAGCTGCAGCCACATATGTTCAGGTGCAGCCACAGTGGTTCAGGTGCAGCCACAGTGGTTCAGGTGCAGCCACAGTGGTTCAGCTGCAGCCACAGTGGTTCAGGTGCAGCCACAGTGGTTCAGGTGAAGCCACAGTGGTTCAGTTGCAGCCGAGGTCAGAAGACAATGTTGGACCCCTCGAGCTGGATTTATAGGTAAATGTGAGCCACTATGTGGGTGCTGGGAACTGAACTCAAGACCCCTGTAAGAGCATCAAGTGCTCTTAACCACGGACCCATCTCTCCAGCCCCTCTTTAAGTCTTTTAAAGTAATTGTACAAGTTGGTTTGTCTGCTTAGTTGTATTTTGCTTTGCCTCTGGGGACAGTGAGGAAGTGAAGAAAAGACAAGCACAGACAGACACACAGAAAGAGCTGTGGTCAGACAGACCGGGCTCTTGGATGGAGACCCCAAAAGCTCAGCATGCTTATTATGTATAGTTGAACAGAGAGCTGGAGTTACTGCATTGAAATGAACAAAAAGGCAGGGTTTATGCTCTGCAGGTGGATCATTGAGGCTGATTTGGCTTTTTTTAGTAGAAGCAGTCTTGGTAGGGGAGCACTCTTCAGGATATAATTATCCTGAGGGATATAGTTATGACGACCATTTTCTGCACACAATATCAATATTCACACTCAGACAAGAAGGAAGGCTTCGATATTTCCCTGAGTCTAGCCTGGAGAAAGCTTTGCCATTTTCTCCTGAGTCTGTGTCAACAGGCATTCACTCAGGACCTCAGTCACTCAGGGCTTTCCCAGCTCTCCATAGTTCTTTATGTGTCCTAGGTTTTAAGTCCCTTATTAGACATGTGATTCACAGATGATATTTTCTCTGTGCCTTGCATTTTTCCTTTATTACTGAAGCTTTTTGAAGCATGAGTTGTTACTTTTACTGAAGTGTACTCTACCATTTTTTTCCCTGTTAGAATCGTGCTTTAGATCTTAGCAGCAAACACCTGCTTCCTCAGGCTCACCAAGATTTTTCTCCTGAATTTTCTTTGAAAACTTTTATGGTTTTAGCTTTTGTATTTTAGTGTGTCAACAATTTCATGTTACTTTTTTTTCTATTTGATGTAAATATGGTTCTCCATTACTTTTAAGGCATATGTACATCTAACTATTCCAGTTCTTTTTTTCGAAGTACATACTCTTTCTTCTTTTAAATTGCTTGAATTACTTTTGTTGAGGATAAATTTACCCTAAGTATAAGGGACTGCTTTCGGAGTTCCACTTGTGCCCCATTAATATGTGTTTCTTTTTGTGGTCCAGTGGCAAGAACACTGTCTTCATTATGTAGCTTTGTGGAAAATTTTGCAGTTACCAAGTGTGAGTTTGTTTGGGAAGGAAGCTCAGTTGGCAGTGCTTGCCTTGACAATGTGGGAAGCTGAGTTCAGTCTCAGGAACACACATGTAAAAATAGCCAGTTGTGGTTGCCTATCTGTGATCCTGGTATTGGGGACAGACAGGTTTGTGGGACAGCCAGTCAGACTTACTTGGTAAGCTCCAAGCCAGTGAAAGATCCTGTCTTAAAAACAAACAAATGAAAAACCCAAGATGGACAGCCCCCTAGTAGGGTGCCCAAGGTTGTGCCTTGGCTCTCACAGGAAGACACACGGTGTTTGGGCTATTCCTAGTCTTTTACATTTTTGTGTGCACTAATATCAATCACTTTTCTAACTTCTGCAAAATAAATTACTTTGTTTGAGATATGTGTGTTGTTTCACCTTATAGATCAATTTGGGGAAACAATTTCCAATGCAACCATATTGAGTGTCTACAGACTCAAGATGGAAGGGGTCTCTTTATTAATTCATGCCTTCCTTTATTTTCCTCAGTGATGACTTGTAGCTTTTGGTGTATAAACCTTGCAATTAATGCCTATTTGAGAGTTTGTGCAATTCTTCCAGGACAGAGGTGTGCTTGTGTGTGTGTGTGTGTGTGTGTGTGTGTGTGTGTGTTTCTCTCAGAGTCTCACTGAAGGGAACAGACAGAGCTATGCAATGTAGCAGCTAGGATCTGGAGGTCAGTGGCTTGTGTCTGAGGGTCAGCTCTAACCTTCATCTGGACACTTGTCTGTCTCTAAAATGAATGTAATGTAATTTATGTAACTTCCAGGTTATGCCACTAGAAGTAATATATGGAAAGGACAGACACTGAGTGTTCGGTTTGGTAATGGTATGGTTGGTACTGGTGTGACTGTCCCTCATTAGGTGAGACATTGAAAGGTGGCAGTGTGGGGAGATGCTATTTCAGGGTCTTTATCCTGGCCCTGGAATCCTTCTTCAGCTCACAGCAAGTAGCTTGCCACCCACAATGGAAAAATGAATATTCTCTCTCAGTTTGATCTCCAGAGAACTCACCAATGGAACTATTATCCATATTAGCTACCAAGAAAAATGGCGTTTAGAGAGATAAAGTAAAGGTCCCAGGGTATCAGAGCTGGGAATGACAGAGCAAAATTCAAACCCAGACTTGTCTAATTTTAAAGCTTGTGCCTTTCCCTGGTATCTTCGGGAATTAGGTAGGAAATCCAAGGGAGGGTCATGTCCAGCTATGAACACAGAAAGTCACTTCAGTACATGGCTATAGAGGAGGCAGAGGGCAGTCTTGATGCCTGTCTTTGGTGGCACTTGTTTAGGGAGCAGGTTTGAAGTTGTGATGCCTCCTGCATCCTGATGTGATAGCTTCCGTGGGGGGGCGGAGCTCACACAGGCGAAACTCTGATATAGCTGTGCGTGTCCTGCTGCTTTGAACTGGCTGTGTGGTGTTGATAGTTCTCCAAGCTTTTCTTTGTTTTTTTCCAAGTGTGTGGGAGACCTAGGTTTGGTTTCTAGAAAATCCTTCAACATGGCAATTTGGAGGATGAAGTACATCGTAATTAGATGAAATTCTGTTTTATCTTCATTATTTGCTAGATTTGTGATTCCAGGACCTGTGTTTTATGTATTTGAACTTCTAGTCTTTCATTACAATAATTGTAGAAATGTCATTGATTAAAATGAGATGATTTCTAGAAAGTGCATATTAGTGCTGGTTAAATATCTTTTCTCTTTTCTATGGAATTTTTTTTTTAATAGCTAGATTTAGCTTTAAGGAACTCTCATTGTGTATCCTAGTTAATCAGCCTTAATTGTCAAGTTGACAGAATGTAGAGTCATTTCCAGTGCCTAGACCAGAAGGACCCACCCACTGTAGGTAGCACCACTTCTAAGCCGACTGGTAGTCCTGGCTGTATAAAGAGGCTAAGTGTGAGCCTAGGTGTGAGCTTGCAACTGTTAGCATTCTCTGTGGTTCCTGCTATATCTCCTTGGTTGTGTGTGAGTTTCCTGCTTGGAAGTGATGTTTTATGGACTAGTAAGCAATCCTGCCTTGATTTCCCTCAGTATTGGGCTGTGACCTTGAAGTGTATGATGAAACAAAGCTTTCCTTTACTAAGCTACTTTTGGCCAAAGTGTTTGATCACGGCAACAGAAAGGAAGCTAGACTAGAACAAGCTTTTGTCGCTGTAACAAACACCCCAGTTCCAGAGGCTACCAGCCACACGGATTTCTTTTTTCTCAGGTCTCCTATGAGTGGCTTGGGTGAGATTCGCTGGGGTGCTGGGTTCTGCTCTTTGTGTCTTTTCCTTCAAGGTCCCCAGATGAAGTCATTTGCTGTTCTTGGAGCAAAGGCAGACACTGTAGAGAGCTGGAGCCCTTGAATATGAGTATATGTGAACTTCCTGCTTGGGCCAGGTGTATACCACAACCATGGTTACATAGCCAACCTCTAACTTCCCATTGCCAGGGAAGTGTCCTTTGCCTAAGGGGGAGTGTGGTATGGCAGGAACTTTGTCAGTGGAGAAAGCAATCTATCTTATCAAGCAAGAATATTATTAAAGGCATTTGCTTCTTGCTAACCAAGGGTTAATCATATACATGAAATATTTTAATATTTCCTTTTTCTTTTTGTCTACTGCAGCTGGTCCGATTTCAGCTTATTTAAAATTTAAAACCAAGCTAATAAAAGATAGTTTGTTATGTGTGAAAAAGTTGACATTTTTCCTCCCCGTTTCCTATTCTCAGTCACTTGTAATCCACCCTTTACCTGCTTAGATGTTGGTATGCTCCAGGCTTTCCTGGGCAGCTCTCTTTCTGCTATTCATAAGTGATCTCATGCAGAGCATAGTTAACTGTTACTAATGTTCTTTTTAAAACAAATAATTCATTTTTACTTTATGTTCATTGGTATTTTGCCTGTATGTTTGTCTATGTTAGGGTGTCAGAAGCCCTGGAACTGGAGTTACAGACAGGTGTGAGCTGCTGCTATGTAGGTGCTGGAAACTGAACCTGGGCCCTCTAGAAGAACAACTAGTGCTCTTAACCATAAAGCCATCTCTTCAGTCTCTAGAATTATATTTTTAGAATCTTTGGGATGCCTATTAGCCAGGTATAGATTTCTAGTCAGATATGTGAGCCTGAAGTTTAGAAGAATTCCTTGTGTGTAAATTGTTGTCTGAGAAATAATATTTAAAAACATGAGTAAGATCGTACTCAAGAATAAAGAAAGCCACTAAGAACTGAGCCCTGGTCCATCTGCTTTAAAAGTCAGCCCAGGAGTGAAGTTTAGACTGAGAAGAATTAACCAGTGAGTAGGGATGAGAACTGTGTCCTAGAATCTTGTGAAAATATGATGAAATGAGACGGGGGAATGCAATGGAAGGGCTGGGAAGACTTGGAATTCCTTCTGCTGTCTTCTATTTCGCCCAGGTCCTCTGGAAGGGTACCCTGAGCTCCAAACTGTTGAGCCATTTCTCCAGCCCTCTCTCTGGTGATTCTTATTTTGTATTTTCAGCTCAGATGACTTAGAGTCCTAGAGCATGTAGCCAGTTGACTGCCTAATGGCTCTCCTATGATATCCCTCTAAGTCTAAGTGTAATAAAGCACTGATTCTGGCCACCCTAAGTTCCTTCTAGGACCAAACCATTTCATTAGTTGTTCACATGGGACACCTAGATCTCATTAGGTCTCTTCCCCTAAGCTTTCTCTTTACCTTCTTTTTATTTTTACTTTATGTGTGTGGGTATTTTGTCTGTCTGTACATCACGTGTATGTAGTGTCTGTGGGGCTAGAGGAGGGTATTAATCCCACTGGAAATGGAGGTACAGAACCGTGCATTGTAAGCCTCCATGTGGGGCACTGGACCAGAACCCAGACTCTCTCTAAAAGCCTGCAAATTTAACTGCCGAGCCCTTCTAGCTCCCTCTTGTACCCCCTTATCACAACTATCTGTGAATCTTTTTCACCTCTCCAGGGCCCTGTCAGTCTGCCACTTCTCTGTCCTCATTGCTGCCACCAAACTATGGTCTTCTTATTTAAAGTCTTGGGTATCCTTCCTTGCACCAGCTTTCCCATTTAATTGTGGGATTGTGTGTGTGTGTGTGTGTGTGTGTGTGTGTGTGTGTGTGTGAGAGAGAGAGAGAGAGAGAGAGAGAGTACTGCATACATATACAATTAAAAAAATTCAAACTTGTCAACACCTCACCTTAGCCTAAAACTCTCCTGTGACTTTCTACAGCTTTCAGGATAGGCACCATAAAATGACCTGGCAGTTTTTCTGTCTCTCTCTTGTGTGACTGTTTCACTGACTATATCATAGCTATAATGTTCTCTCTTTTCAAACCCTCCTGTGTGTCATGGTCCTCCCCGCCCTGTACCTCAGGGCTTGCACATGATTCTGTTTGGAAAGTTTTTCCCTGATCTCTACTCATGAAGCTTTAGCTCAGATATCACCTTCCAAGTGAAGTCCTCTCTCGTTTCTCTAGACTGGGGGAGTTATTTTTTTCTTTTTGTGGTCTTAAAAGCTCATTGTATACTAATATACACTAATGCTGATAATAATAAATTAATAATGACACATAATGATTATTATGCTATCATTTTCTTATGTGATGCTTTTCTTGAGCTGCAAGGTTATAGAGAAGGTTCTGTCTCATTCTCCAAATTTTATAAACATCATTAAATGTTTTAAGTTAGCATGTAATAATTACATAAATTTATGGGCTATAATATGATAGCTCAACAAATATATAAAATGTATGATGATCAAATTAGGGTAACTGGCATACAATTCATTTCAAACTCGTAATAAAAATGTTGAATGTGTATGTGTGTTTGAATGTACTTGCCAGTGGAAGCCAGAGATTGACCCCTGTGCTTTCCTCTATTCCTTTCTACCCTGTTTATGTAGAGACAGGATTGCTCATTGTACCTGAACTGGGGTTCATCATTTCAGCTGGATTAAACGGCAGATGGTTCCTTCATCAGCCTGTCTTCACACTAATAGTGCCAGCACAGATGTACAAATGTAGAGTGTATATTTTACAAGGGACCTGGACTCAGGCCTTATCTTTGCATGGCAAGTACTTTACTCATTGAGCATCTCCTTGGACCCCAAATAATTTTTTTTAGAAGTTCTCAGTCTTAAGTGAAGTGGTATAAAAACCCATTTAAGTTGAGTTCTTAACTGAAAGGGTTCCTTTGGCCTGACTCTCTGTTCACAGAGCCGTGGGAGATGGAAGAGAAGTGATATCAGAGTTCTTGATCAGATCTTTACCTAGAGGAGTGATGCAATGTTCTGGAGTTGAGCGCTAAGCAAGCCTGATGCTTCCGTGGTACATATGAAAGAGAGTGTCGAGAAGGCTCATTATCTCCTCAAAGCTACCTTTTGTTCTGAGGACCTACTTTTCCTCCATAGATTACATTTGTCTTTCATACAAAGCATCTCTCAATTTTGACATTACAGACTGAGTTCAACCCCTATTTGCACTGAGGGAAAAACGAGCAGGACAGAGATTAGTGATGTATGTGCTCAGTGTCCCCCAGATGCAGAGGGAATCTGTCAGCAAGCTGCTGCTCACTGGAGTAAATGTCTTCCTGCTTGTGTTGTGTGGGATGAGGGGTTAAGACTAGATTAGCCTAAGGAGATTTTCATTGGGAACTGTAATCCTAGAGAAGCTTCTTAGTGGGAGGCTCTCAGGGTTCAGTCAGTTGCTACAGGCTGCCTTTGTGTGCCACTGTCTAGAGAGCTCTGGCATTGCCCTGGCTTTTATCAACTTCAGAAGAGGTAAATAAAGAATTACAAACCATCAATACTTTTTGAGGGAGGTTGGATCAAAGGGACAGGCCAGGTTTAGTGACTGCTAATTGGGAATGATCCCAGAGCTACTAAAATGAGTTCAGGGAGGGGCGTGCAATTAGTCACCAATTGTGTACCTGCTTACATTGTTCTTATAACTTGGCCTATATAATTGGTCTGCTTAAGAAGTCAACGGTCTGCATCCTTTCATCATTTAACTCTTGTCAAACACTTAGCTTTGCCCTACAATTTCCCCTATTTTCAGTGGCTCTTCAGTGCTATCAGACATGTTATTACCAGTGCTCATGACCAATGTGCCATCTCCCCCATCTGGCTCCTTGCAAAAAACACATAATCCTTTTAAAGTCTTAGTAATGATGATTTGTTTGACATTTCTTCTAGCATCAGTTTTTTAGGTGCTGTGTACGAAATGTATAGGTTTTAACTTGAATGTTAGGGGACAACAGTTAGAAGCTAGGACTTTAGAGTAGGATCTTACAAAATTAGATTTGGAAAGCTTAGCTTATTCATTTTCTGACAAGGAGATCTTCTTGGGGGAAGAGTGAGGGGGGAGAGGAAGAGAGGAAGGATATAGAGGTAGAGAAAATATCAAGCATGATATCAGGAAGACCTGGATGATGACCATTTCAGTTCTAATAAGTTCAATTCATCAGTGGAAATGGGATTTGTGTGAATCTTTCTCACTTGTCTTATCTGTAGACTAGGGTAGGACACTAGTGTCTTTCCATCTGTAAGTCACAAGGAGAGTTAACATTTTGCTCTGCTTTATTCTAAGATGCCATATTACACAGTTGTTAGCTTCAAGGAGCCAACAGTCCATAAATCCATGTAGCAAAGTTTTGCTGGCCTAATAATACTAACTTGATACCTCTTTGTGTGTGTGTATGTGGGGTGTGTGTGTGTGTGTGTGTGTGTGTGTGTGTGTGTGTGTGTGTATACATGCATGTGTGCACGCATGTGCATGCAGGCATACATTAATGCCCAAATGTGTGGAGAGCAGATAAGAACACTGTTTTTCTTCATCACTATCTGCCTTTTTCTCTAAAGACAAGATCTGTCAAAAAACCATGGAGCTTACTTTTTGCCAAGTTGGTTACTTGCAGTCCCCTGTGGTCCTGTTGCCCTGCTTGCCTATACCTGTGCTGGGCTTACGTGCTTGAAGCCACACACATCTATTTTATGTGGGTGCTGGGGTCCAAACTCATCTCCTCCTGGTTGTGTGACAAGTGTTACCCACTGAGCTGTCTTCTCAACCCAACACCTCTTGTTCTTATGTGCATTTCTTTGCTTTTTAATGAGACTAAGTACATCTTTGTGTACTTGCTGTAAATTGTCTTTCCATAGCCCCAGTCAGTGCTTTTGTAGAGTTCTCTATTTTCCTTTTGGTTTTCATCAGTCTTTTGAACTTTCTGGATTACCTATGGATAGTAATTCATAGGTTAGACTTAGAGGTGGCCTTGGAGATATATAATCTCCTAACTACCTCATTTGAGGAAACTGAGTCCAAACACTGAAGCTTCATACATATACACTGAATACATGTATAGAAGAAAAGCTATAACTTGAACTCAGAGCTCTTCTCCCTTATGTTATAAAGCAGAGACCTTTTCTCAGGGCAGGAATTGCAGTGAACATTAAGCAAGAGTAGTAAGCAGGGCATTGCTTTGCAGTGAGCAGTGAGCTGGGCATTGCTTTGCAGTGAGCAGTGAGCTGGGCATTGCTTTGCAGTGAGTAGTGAGCTGGGCATTACTTTCCCCATCATCTGTTATTCTTTTGAGGCAGAAGGGACATTTGGCTTGACCAGTTGGTTGGGGCCTACTATGGACCAAAGATGCTCTTGCAGCCCATGAAGCCCAAAGTCTCATTATACTTTCACAGAAATCTTTCTCAAAAACTGAAGAACATCATAGAATATGCATTGGTGGCTACCACTTCTGAGTACCTAAAGAACTGAGACCTGAAGAACCCTGGTACAGATGGGCTCATAAACATTTCACAAAGCTTTCTGATCAGTCTTCTGTTCTCACCCTCTTAGTAAGTCCCATTCATCTTCCAAGATGCCAATCATAGCTACAGGTGTTCCCCACACATCTGCCTTCTTTGTGCCTCCAACACCCAACCAGAATGGTTCCTTCTGCATACAATTCTATGATCTTTTCAAGCTGTATCTTAAACATAGCCTCCTGTACAAAATACCCCTTTGATTTTTCAAGGGCCAAATGTCAGTGAAATACAGTGGGTAGGTTGAGCATGGGCATGTTGTCTTGTGGAGTCATGATGGCTGCCCTAGGGGAAGGTGTGTAAAGATATGCTTGGAAGAAATCAATTTTCTAGACCAGGTCATCTGTACCTTTAATTTTTTTAGCATTCATTTGTATTGAGTTCACACATACGCACCTTTATTTAGAAAGTAACACCAGTAATCATGAAAACAGCAGCCTTCCATTTTGTTCCGTTGCTCCCCCTCCCCCCATCAGGGAGAGACAGATGCTTGAAACCCATTAGACTGACTCTTGATATCTCCAAAAGACACACATTGCTCCTATATAACTTTTCAATTTCAGATTCTGTCCGTTGGCTCCTCTGACTTGCTCCTGGGTCTTTCTTCCCACATTGTGTGGATTATCCAAGCAATTTTTGCTCTTAGTGACTTGTGCTACCAGGTAAGGTCAAATCTGAGCCTTAGCTTTCCTATTCTTCCCTCTAATTCCTCCAGCTTCGTATTTAGCCGCTCAGCACAGTCTGGAATTGTATCACTGATACTTTCATGTCTACTGCCCTTGGTGCCTTTCCCTGTTTCCTGGGGAAGATGCAGCACTGTCGGTCTCACACCTTCTCATGCCTCACTCATCTATCCCTTATCTTATAGCCAGGGCAAGGGTGAGTTTTCCTCCCCTCCTCCTTCTTCTCTTCCTTCTGCGGTGATGGAAATTGAATACAGGACCTCAAGTATGTGAGGCAAATGCTCCGTCTGGCCCCAGCATGAGCTTTCCAAAGCAAAAATTAATTAGATATCATTTTTGTGAATAAAATTCTTGAGTGTTTTTCAGAAGGTAATTAAAATTCCTTATTTTGGTGATGTAGAGACAGTTTTGTTTTGTTACCATAGCATTTACCTGGCATATACTTTTCTTTACATTAAGGTTGGGGTAGCCATATAAAAAGTGAGTGGAAATTACATGTGCCATTAACTGCTTAGGCCCTTTTCTTTGAGGCTCATGTTTTAGGTTCTGTAGCTGTATGACAGAAGAGAGGCGGCCCTACCCATTTGATTTAGCACAAGTAAGGTAATGATACATTGGAGTTATAACATTCCAAATCCCAGGCCCTTGGGAGCCTGGTTCTGCTTCTTTCTCTAGCATCGTCTCTTCTTCCTCCTAGACTGTGTATTCTAACTATAGTAATGTGTTAGGCTCTCCCCACACCGCAGCCTCTGTGCCTGCAGTTCTGTTGCTCAGAAAGCCTTCTTGTCACCCACCTCCTCACTTTGCCACTTTGGATAATTCTACCTCAATCTTTAAGCCTCTGTTTAGAGATCTCTTCTTTCTGGAAAGCTTCCAACACACTCCCTACTACATACTCTGTGTGTGTGTGTACACGCACACTCGTGGCCTGTGCTCCTCCTAACCGTGTGCGTATCTCCCACTCAGCTCTTGGTTGCCTTGTGTCTCCATCAAGAAGCACCAGAATCCCCATGCTTCCTGGGAATCTCAGGGCTTTTTAGACCAGCTGCTCAGTTCACTCTGGAGCATGATCTTCATAGTGCTATTGTGGAAAACTGCAGTTCCATTTCTTTTGTCCAGTCTTCTTTTGTCTAATACTTCTGAGATAGTATTGATCAATAGTTTGGTGCTGGAGGTGAATATGATAGAAATATATGGTATGAAATTCTCAAAGGATTAAACTCTGAAAACTATCTTGGAGAAAACTATATATAATTAGATAGAGCTGGTTTGACTTCTGGCTTTGTTAGCTCTGTAACATTTAGCAAGCAACTTTACCTCTTAAGTTTCAATTTTATACTCTAATTGAGTTGTGCTGACCTCGTAAGATTCTAATGATTTAATACTATATGTACATGTTTACATACACACACTTAAAATAATGTTTTAAATGCCAGTATGGTATTCTTCATTGGATCATAGAACAGAAAAAAGAACATTAGAGAAAACTGGTAAACTCTAGCTAAGTCTGGAATTTAATTAAGAGTGATATTCCTGCTGGAATTTGGTGGCACATGCCTTTAATTCCAGCACTCAGGTGGCAGAGGCAGGTGTATTTCTGTGAGTTTGAGGTCAGCCTAGTCTATAGAGCAAGTTCCAGGACAGCCAGGACCATAGAGAAATTCTGTCTCAAAAACAAAACAAAACAAAACAAAACAAAACAAAACAAAACAAAACACCAGAGCTGGAGAGTTGTCTCAGAGGTTAAGAGCACTGACTGTTCTTCCAGAGGTTCTGAGTTCAATTCCCAGCAACCACATGGTGGCTCACAACCGTCTATGATGACATCTGGTACCCTCTTCTGTATATTGTATACATAATAAATAAATCCTAAAAAAAAAGCAAAAATTCCAAAAACAAAACAAAACAACCCAAAAAACCAAAACCAAAGTGTGTGTGTGGGAACCAAAGCAACACAAAACAAGAGTGACATTCCAATGCTTGTTAGTGTGGACGGGTACAACATGAAATGGCATTAAGTAGAAGCTGGAAGAGGCACTTATGGAGACTTCATTGCAAGTTGTCTGTAAGTCTGAAGTTATTCCACAACACAAATATTTACTAAAATAGACTTTTGTGATTGATAATAGTTTTATTCTCACAGTTTCCCCCAGATGACATATACATATAAAAAGGAAAAAAACTGAAGCATCATACAGAAGTGAAATAACTAACCCATGGTCACTCCTCACTTGAGGATCACAAAGTAGGACTGGTTGCTGGGCTGGGCTTTGGGTGGAAAGCAAAGACTGACATTGAGTCCTTGCTTTTTATGAGGTGCCATAAAGTGTACTGTGTACTGTGTAAGTAGAGAGCAGAGGATAATGAAAGAAAATGTTTTCTGCACTTTGGATCATTACTATGAGTAGGAAGCCTGAATTTACATAGTAGTTAAATACAAAACCAGGCATAGGATCTCAGCTTCTCACCTGAGACCTATGCTCTAAATCACCACATTAAACAATGTGCAGGAAAGTGGTGGTGATTAGAGATTAGAGGGAAGAATAGTCTAGCTGGGGCCTTAGGGATAGCCACCTTCATGGATGAGGCTTGCCATCTGAACCTTCCAGGAGTTTGATTTGATCTGGTTTAGCAAGCAAAGAGAAAGCTGGCATGTGTCTTTGGACCTGTGCTGAGTTACCCTTCTCTTCCACTCCTTACCCTTTGTGTGCCTCACTGGTCATGGGACCACACCTGTGTGTACTTTTGCTGCTCTGCAGCCGGACAGAGCATAGGGGTGTAGGGAATCAGTTTTGGTGTCAAGCAACCAACAGTTCAACAATTGCTCTACTTCTTACCACACTTCTGAAAACTGGGGTTTGCTACTTTATGGCTGAGGACATGAGAAATACAAAGGTCACATTGCCCACTTGACCTCACTGTTGAGAGAATTAACCTAGTAGGTGAAATGTGGACAGAGCTGATTACAGTGCTAGGTATTCGATAATGATTGTTACTAGTGACACCTATGTGTACCACACACCTCTGTTTGGCCAAGGCATTGTAACATAGTAATTATATCTAACAATATGAGATGATAAACCTTTGATTATGTTGCTGAGTGTTTGTGGACAGTGGTTAAATATGCTAACCTCAGTTCTTACTGGTAGGCTATACTAATATCATCTGATCGCTCAGGTAATCATGAGATGGCATGTAAAGATAGCTCATGGCCACACAGTACTTTTGATTTCTCTGCAGATTGTTTGCTTTTTGAGAAAGATTTTAATTCTTGGATTTTTCATCTCTCTCCAGCATTTACTTTTGAGACACAGTAATTCAATATAAGTCCACTTGCTTTTAGGTGGGCTTACTTGGACTTTGTTTTACTCCATTCAGCTAAGCTCAAGGGAGTGTGTGTGGGCTGGTGGAATAGGAAGAGATCAGCCTCAAAAATGACCACCAAATATTTTATTTATTTTACTGGGAGGCTTCAACCTCCAAGACAGTGGTGGTAAGATGGGAGAATGAGGGATAGTGAGTGCAGGAGCCAGACCAGGAAAGGCACAATTGGTTGTGGTCTTAGACAACTAGATCAGCTGAGGGAATCGACTTTGGCCAAAGTAAGTGTTCCTTCGAAAAATCCTATGGGCAACCCTATTCCCCGAATCATCTTCGGTCTCATCCCCACTTGACTTTCGGTGAGCATTCTGGTACAGCACAGCACACACACCTGTGAGCCAGGCGGCCACAGTGCCTGCAGCGAAGATGCAGAAGCCGATGAGCAGTAGGAAGATGTAGTCATGGTGGCCCAGGTGTGTGATACACATGTACTGGAGCGGGTTCCCGACCTGTGTGATTGGCCACCCTGACAGCTCAGTGGGCTCCTTACACGTGGCATTCTGCCCATCTGTGAAGAGAAGCACAGTAGTCAGGGTGCTGGAACAGCAGGCTTCTCAGTGTCCTAAGCCAAAGAGAAAGTATCAGGAGCTTCCAGTTCAAAAGCATGGCCTATGGGCCAATAGCACTGCTGTTGCCTAGACTTTGTTAGAGATGCAGAATCTCAGGCACACATCAGGCTATCTGAGTTACCTGTTTCTCAACAAGAGCCTCAGCGTGTTTAGCACCATACTAAAGTTTGCCCAGGACAATGTCTCATGCCCCAGGCTTAGCTACATTCAGACCATGATGATGGCCTTTGCTTAAGACCCTCTTTAAGGGAAGGAGAGAGCACATCAGGATGTTGGAGACCTAAGGGTTAAATGTTGGAACTTTTGCTCAGAGGTTTACCAGCTTCCCCTTCTTTCTCTTTTCCAGCCTATTTTTCCAGCCTTCATCTCCTGCTCTTCTTTTTTGTTCCAGTGCCTGAGCCCACTCAGGGACTACTTTATGGTTTAAATATTGTCTACTTAAAAGATGCATATTTTGAAACCTTGGTTCCCAGCTGCTATTGAGTGACTGGATCATGAGGAACTAACCGTGGGAAAGTGACTTTGCAGCAATGGGCTGTGGTAGGTGGGGCTCAGTTGGAGGAGGTAGGTCACTGAGGTGTGATTTTGCAGGCTGTATCTTTCCCCTGGACCTTTCTCCCTGCCTGTTCCCTGGCTATCATGGAGAACAGCTTTGTTCCCCTCTGTGATCTCTGCCTGGTTGTACTGTTTGAACACAAGCTCACAACAATTGGGATGGAGCCACTGTAGGCTGACGGCTCTGGAATAAATGAGTCAGGGTAAATCTCCATTCCTTTATAATTGTTTCTCTCAAGTATTTTGTCAAGTTTATGAAAAGTCAATTAACAGAGACCATTAATAGTGTTCAAGAGAATCAGAAACTACATCAGCTTTAGGGAGGGACGGGGTCTCTGGGAAAGTCTGGATGGTCTTTGTATGAAAGTCCAGGAAGCACAGCATAAAGACTTTGGCAGTAGGGGAAGCACTTTTTCTATGCATTGGCCTTGGCATTTATCAGTTGGTTATGTGAGTGATGTGAATCTTCAGTCGCTTTAGCACTGATGCAGCTCTCTGAGCTTCCTCCCCTTCTGCAGAACCATGTAATTCAGTGTATAGCAGAAGGAAAAGAGGGATTTTGAGCTATACAGAACAGGGAACCAACCCAAACTGTCACTTGCTATCATGCAGACTTTGGCAGGACACACACACACACACACACACACACACACACACACACACACACACATATATATAATGTGAATTGGTGTCCTGCCCACATGTACAACTGTGCGAGGGTGTCAGATCCCAGATCCTGGAACCACAGACAGTCATTAGCTGCCATATGGATGCTGGGAATCAAACCCAGGTCCTCTGGAAGAACAGCCAGTGCTCTCAACCGCTGAGCCATCCCTCTACCCAGGACACTTTATTTTCTCTCTGAGTTCTACTTTCCCATCTCACAGGAACAGAGCATGATATGTACTCTCAATATACTTAATAGGATTGACAGGCAGGGCTAAGAAGACAGACTATGCCAGGTTTGTGTGGTACTTGGAGCATTGTCTTCAGCTCTTTTTTTCTAGCTCTGTGTATTCTTCCATGCTGTTCTGAGGTATATGTTGAGGTATCCAGGTAAACATACCCAGCATACTTGTGGTGACTAAGTTCCAGCTCAGAGTCAAGACAAGAGTTTGTAATGACCACAATTAATCATAATTATAACTACTATTTTCTAAGCTTTTAGTGTAGGCTTAGCTATACATTTTATCTCATGGAATGCTTACAGCTGTCTTAATGTGTATAATATTTTCATCTTTGTAAACATGGAAATGGAAACTTAGGAAGTTTCTTGATTTGGAGGTTCTAGATAACTCAAAGGATCTAGGCAGAAGGCTAAAGACAGAAAAGCAGGACTGAGCTTCTCCAGGGAGTATAGAGGCATGGAGACTATATCCAGAAAATGTAACCAAAAAAATTCTTCTGACTTTAGAATAGGTACTGGGAAACTACGTGGTGGCATCAGTGATCTTCTTGACAAGAAGCTGGAGAAGTAGATTTGGCCAGGAAATCCCAAGAGAAGCTAGAGGTAGGAGAATTATAGAGAAGCTGGCTGGAAGGATGCCAGGTGGATCTGGGTGCCTAGGAAGCACAGTGGAAGGGCTGCCATTCCTTCCCCTTCTCAGTGATACTGCAGGGAAGGTAGAGGTTCTGCAGATGGGCTGCTGGAGGAAGTGGTAGCCTAAGCCTAGGAGCACAAAGACTGTGCTGTTCATTGCTTACAGTGATCCCCGAGGACAGGAGAAGAAGCCATTTCCCTGTAGATTGAGTGTGGCCAGGTATACGTGTGGGCCACCCTGCTTCTCACGATGTTCATGGAGAGGAAAGGGACTGTGGGCATGAAGGAGCTGAAACAGTCTTGTTTTGGCCTAACTGAGCTTCTGAGCTCTTGCCTGAGACTTCAGGAGTGAAGCCAGGAGGAAACTGCTCAGACTTCCAGAATTCCATCCAGACAGGATTCCCAGGTCACCTGCTCACACTGCCAGAGGAAGACAGACTTGAAAAGGAAATGTGGGCTTCTGAGGGTCGGAGCTGTGTCTAGGGGTTTATCTCATTCTATTTTTAAAAAGATTTGGCTTTCAAATTGGGGCTTGGGCGGCAGAGATGAGACTAAACATTAAACACACACTTCCCCATTTCAGAGCATTAACTCTGAAAGGAGCAATTAGGCAGTGATTTTAATGCATTGTTAGGCTGCTGTGTGAGTGAGGGATGTGGGTGGCTCTGTTAGGAGGGAGGCTTGGGCTTTTCTACAACTCCTTTCCCCTCACCCATCACATCACTGTCAAGGGTGAACTTCTCTCTGTCTCCCAGCTCTCTAAGCTTCCAAGTTTACCAGCTTGGAAGACACACGTGTCCATGTCACACACACACACACACACACACACACACACACACACACACACACACACAGAGTCACTAACACTAACAGACATGCATGCACGTGCATGCCTGACTGCTTCCCCCAGGTTTAGCTTTTTCTAGACTCACACCATTTAAAATGTTCCTGTGATCCCCATTGTGGGCCTCAGAATAACACCCATAACACGTGCCCTGGCTCTCACATCTGCTCCTTTGGTCCTTCCTTCCTTGCTGCTCTCCTGGTATCGCACAGTTTCAATAGTCTAAACATCTTAAGTTTTGATCACATCTTGTCCGGTCCTCATCTGTAGCTGGCTGTGTCATTCAACTGATAGATCAACAGCCTCTTTCTTCACTCTTTGCCTGATCAAGCTCATCTCGTTTTGTATGAACTAACCTTACAGCTTCTCTACTACAAGACCTTCCCCAGCAGGTCATAGATGCTGTCGTTCCCTCCTGAACTCATGCACAGCCTTGCCTGGTGTCATTATAGTGCACACGCCACAGTTTACACTGTGTGTGATGCTTATTTCCATGACTGCTTCTTCGATCCTACCAGAGAGAGTGTTAGCTCTTGAAGGTGTAAAGTATATCTAATCATTATTTTATTAATAATAAGAGATATTATTCACTGCTATTTTTAAGAATTTTGGAGATTTTTTTTTTAGTGATTTTTAAAGACAATTGGATGCTAGTTAAATTCTTAAAGACAATTGGATTCTAGTTTAATTCTACTGTGGTTAGAAACATGTTTGTCATTTTGAAAATCCTTAGAAATTTCTTGATAATTTGCATTATGGCTTAGCATCAGGCCAATTTTAGTAAATTTTCTTTGTTCTGAAAAATACATATTTTTTCTTTGTTTAGAACATTGTTCTGTTTAGTGTCCCTTAGATTGTGGTATTATAGAGATTTATATCTTGCTGGTTTTTAAATTTAATTAAAATTTTATCTCTCTGTGTGTGTGTTTTTGTGTGTGAAAGCTAGATGTTGATATCTTCTATTAGTCTCCCCCTTATATATTTTGAGCCACAGTCTCTCACTGAACCTGGAGCTCATTGTTTTGGCTAGGCTGGTCTGCCAATAAGCCTCAGGAATTCACTTGTCTCCACCCCTCCAGTGGCCACTGGGGATCCAGTCTCAGGTCCTCATTCCTGAGTAGTAAGTACTTTACCCACCGAGTCATCTCCACAGCCTCCTTGCTTACTTCTTAATCTATAAATATAGATTGTCCCCAAATTATTGTTAGTCTATTGACTGTTATTTGCTTGTGTGGGAGGTAATCTTACCTTTTATAGACACATTCTAACTCTAAACTCTCATATAAAAGTCAGTGTTCCATTTACTTCTGTCATATTTAACCTATGTAAAGAAGATACATAGAACATTGTAACTGTTGCCTTTTGGGTACTGACTAAGAGTTATAACTGTTGGTAAAGACTTGTGGTAGAGAGCACCCTTCCCTTAATGTGGCTGGACAGTTGGCATCGCTTATCTTTTCCATTTAGTGTTTCAGTTTTCTTATATTTAAGGTATATTTTTGTGAACAACTTATAGCTGGGATTTTTCCCCATCCAAGCTAGTGAAACTTCATCAGTCCATTGACGTTTTGTATCTAGTAACTTACTTGTTTTCCATTTATTTCACTTATTGTATGTCCTTTTTATTCACTTTTTTGCCTTCTAGCTTATTATTTAAATTCATTTTCTTAACTTGTTAGTAATACATTATTTTTCTAGACTGATTTGGTGACTCAGAGATTATGTACCTGTGTGCTGATAGTGGAGTATTTGATGTGTGCAAGGCATAACATGAAACATTTATAGAATTTATCTGTAAAACCTACTCTGAACCAGCTTGAAGGGTAGTTTTAAATATTGCAAGGCTAGGGAATGAATAAACTAAATTCTTCCCTCTTATATAGGGCTACCCCATGCTATGCTATGGCCAACTCCACAGAGTTCCATTCACATTACAGATGTGCATCTAGGCCCCTGAGATCCCTTCTTTCAGTTCTACGCCAGTGGACCCAGAGCATCTGCCCCTGTTAAAACTCCCAGGGACAGTTACAGATGGTATTAATGTTTAACTACTTGCAATTGGTTCCTAAGGAAACATAAACTATCACCTTGTTTATTTCTATACACAGCATCTTACTCATAGGCGGTAAACATGTCTTCCAGAACCAGGTGTATGCAGGAACCAGGGAGTCAGTGCTTTGGAACCACACATTAATTGTAAAAGGCTACAAGGTCTCCCTTTGAACTCAGGGTTCCTTCTAAGAGGAATCTTTCCATGGCCTGCAGAAAAGCTCAGAGTTCTGCGTGGGTCATTCGCCATACTCCAGATGTCCAGGCACTTAGTGCAGAAGGAAGCAGCCCCCCTCCCCTGCATGCATGCTTCCTCCTGCTGTGCCTACTGTGTGCTCAGTGAACTCTGGGCTTTGGTAGGGACTAAGCATCAAAGAGGTGGCAGGGTACAAAGAGAAAAGAGAATCTGATCTGTGCAAACACTAATGTTTCTTCCTCCCTTTCAGCCCCCTTTCTTTCTTCTCTGCAATACGTAGGATCAGTGTAAGAACCAGGGCTTATCAGGTACCCTCATCACCGAGCAGGATCCCCAGCTTTTTCAATGATTGGATCTAGAGTCCCAGGAGGTTTCCCTCCCAGGCTGTGCACTCATTCTCTCTGTAGTCCAGGCAGATTCTAAACTTGAGGTCCCCCCACCGCAGCCTTCTGAATAACTGGGATTATAGATGAGCCCTGCCAGGTCTGGCTCAAATTGCAATTTTTGTTGGCTTATGTGTCTTGCCAAGAACTTCTTAGCCCTCTTAGTCTCCATGTCTTTGGCCTATAGTTTGGAACAGGTTTCCTAGGTGAAACTTGGAGAAAACACTATGATATTCTTCTGTGCAATGGATAAACTTCCAGAGGAGACAATTCCCTAGACAGGAATCTATCCTGAGGAGCTTACAGTCCAACACCAAAGTCAGTTGGTGGGCAAGGCCTTCACAGTTCCATGAGCCTTTTTACTTCTGACATGGGTTCTACTTTTGACTACCAGGAGCTCCATTTCTTCATCACCCAGTTGTCTTCATGTGAGGTCCTAAGTTGGGGTTCACTGAACTACAACCTGTGTGTTTTCATAATTTTGGGGGAGGCATAAGATCACGCTGTGCTGGGTAGTTTTATGTCAACTTGACACAAGCTAGTGTCATTTTGGAAAATGGAATCTCAATTGAGAAAATGATCTCACTAGATTGACCTGTGGGCAAACCTGAACAATAAGCAATTTATAAGATTTCAGGAGTAAAAGGCACTACTATTCACCAGTGGACCAGGAAGAAACAAGGGACTCTCCCTGCTCAATCCTTTATCAAGGCAAGCACTGTGGGTCCCTCCTTCACTATTATGTGCCTCATTCTTAGTGTCCTTACACCTGCAGTGTTTCCCTGGTCTGAGCCACCATCCTCCCTCAGCGCGATTTCCTGACAGTCTGTGCTCCACACAGCAGTGGGAGCCAAATGTCAATCACAAAGCATGTTATTACTCTGTCCAAAGCCCTTCCAGGCCTCCTTGTTACATTAGAATGAAACCCAGCGCTTCTGTGGTTCTTCGCTATGTGGTCTAGCTTCTTCCCTTTCCCCGTGCTTCACTCTCCCCAGGCACTCTCATCTTCTAGGATGTCAAATGTATTCCTAGCTCCCTTCTCTCTGCTCATCCCCTTGTCTACAAAGACCCTCCTTTACCCACTTCACATTTCCATGGCTTCACACTTCCATCAACTTTATTCAGTTCTCTGCTCAGAAATCACCAGCTGTTGCCAGGCAAATGACATTACAGTCTTCCTCTCACCAGAGAGTGTAAACTCCACACAGAATGTCTCTTCCATGGTGGTCTGCTCAGTGCCTGGCATTAAGGCTCAAAACTGCGCTACTTACACTTCAGTTACTGAGAATAGCAAGAGTTTGCCTATAACATGACTTTAGTTCCAGTCTTGGCTGGTTGGTTGGTTGGTTTGGAACAGACTTGAATCATTCCGTAGCCTAGAATGGCCTGTAGTGTGTTATGTTAGCCCAGGCTAACAGACTTTCTGCCATCTTCTTGCCTCAGACTTCTTTTTTTTTTTCCTCCTTCTTTATTTTGTATTTATCAAAAAAAAAACACAGTAAAAAGAATTTAAAATGTGGAAGAGTTAACAATAACTATACAGAGGATAAGAATCATAAGCATGGCTTATCAAGAGTGGAAATACAAATAAGATTGCTACACATATATTTTCTTTGTGTTCAGCTTTCCCTCTGAATTTTTTTTTCCATCCCTGTATATCCTTATTCAAGGTCTCTTCCCCCTCCCAACACATCTGGTCATTTTTTTCCTCTGCAACTCCCCATCCCCTCCCTGGGCAGGGAGCAGACAGTCCTATGGTCCTACTGACCCAGTAATGCTTAGATCAGTCTCCACTTCTGGCCAAATCCAGTTCTTTCCCCCCTCCCTCAAGAGTGAGTCAGGTGTTCCTCTAGGTGGAGTGGGATCCAAAGGGTCAGTCCAGGGTGTTTCTGATCCCAAGCTGTTCCGTGGTTGTGGTTTGCCACTTGGGCATGTTTGGCTTTTTTTCTTGTTTGTTTGTT
>PVIH01024683.1:0-22253 GCA_004025045.1 Sigmodon hispidus | reverse complement strand
AATTCCAGAAAGCAGAAGTTTAATATCTCCACTTTGAGGAAGATTATTTTAATTATATTTTTTTTTGAGATAATAATGTCCTTATATTTTCTCCCTCCCTTTCCTCTCATGTACTGATTGCTACTCTCAAATTCATGGCTGCCTGTCTGTGTTGCGTGTGTGTGTGTGTGTGTGTGTGTGTGTGTGTGTGTGTGTGTGTATCCCTAAACATATAACTACAGCCTGCTTAGCCCAGGCTCAAAAACAGTGAACAGGATGAGCACTATTACTTACTATGTGTCAGTCTTCTAATTAGATTATCCCACTAATTCTTCAGTTAGCTTACAGCATCTTTCAGGTGTTATTTGACGACTCATGTTTCATAGATAAAGAAACTGAGTGCCAAAGAGATTTCCTAATTTCCTAGTATTTGAAAGCCATTAGACCCCAGCGTCTGCATTCCTCAACATGTCCAGGAAAAAAATGTGTTGTGCCTTTGCATGTTGCCAAAGCCAGTGAGCTCTGTCTTCATTTAAGGGTAGGGAGTACAGTCTGCTTGATTTAGGGCAGTCTAGAGAGATATGTCAGCTCATCGACGGCTGAAAGTACTTTGTGGTTTTGCCATTATGCAGATAATTCCTTTCTGAGGAGGAGCAAGGGAAGGGTGAAGGGATGGAAACATACTCACACGGGAACAGAAGAGGGTGGATTTGCTATCATGTGGCCAGTTGGCCACTTCATCTAAAATTACCGTGGCTTAATGTTTTATTAACTGAAACTAATAAAAAATCTTTAAAATTTGCATGGGTGAACTGAATGAGCCTGAACAATTTTTTCAACTTTACTGTGGGCAAATGAAGCCATCAAAGTGGGACCATTTACCAAAATATGGAGTACAATGCTTTCCTTCTGAAAATAAAAGCAGTCTGACTTACAGGTCCCCAGCTCAAGTTTGGCTCTAGGTAGGATGATATGAGTAAAGAAGGGTTCATGACCCAAAGGCAGGAGCACAGGATGAGGTCATTCTCAGATAATTGCAGCTTCATTTTCTTGTCTGTAAAACAACCAGCTAAACTATCTCTAAAGACTTTTTAGTGGCAACATTGCATGTCTCTAACAAGTCTATTGCAAAACATATATATATAAGACAAAGGCAAAACAAATAGCAGAAAGTTACAGAGGAAACTAACAAGTTAATCTCCCTATGGCACAGTCTCTGGCTCCACTACTTATTAGTTTATGTAAAACCGAAGGTAGAAATCTATTATCTTCATTTTGAATGGTGAATGGTCCTCCATGGATGGAGAGCATTAACAGGTGTTGGTAAGAGCTTATCTCCCAGGATGTGTTCCCTTCTAGTGTAAAAAAAAAAAAAAACTTTAAGCAAACACTGGATAGGTGGATACTTTGATAAAAGAGTGGGCATAATAGTGAAATACGTGTTAGAAAACAAATCCACTTCTGTATATGTGAAGCCTACCAAGCACAGTGTTCAGGGATCTCCAGTGCCTCCCACATATGCTTCCTCAATGGGCCATCACCAGATCAGGATGCTGCCCACCCTCAGCCTTAACTGTCATTTCCACAACCTCTCATTCATTAAAATTGTTCAGCCTGACCCAGCTTTCCCCTGTATCCCGAGGTTCATGAGGCATTGCTGAACAAGCCCCTTTCTTTTTCTCACACTTCAGTTGCACAGTGGGGGCTAGAGCTCAGGGTAGGGGTGGGAGGAACTCCCAGGACTGAATGTTCCATATCTGCCATTTCTCTGCAGCTTGGCTGTTCCCTGCTGTTATCTTTGGCTCTGTTGCTATGGGCAGGAATATGTTTGGTCCTGGCTTAATAACTGCTTGGCTGCCAGAGTCACTCATTTCTCATTGTATTGGTGGGGGATTAGTGGGGATGTTTGGGGGATGTTGCCTGTATTAAGCAGCAGGGGAGAGCTTACTGGACCTGGGCCCTCTTTTGACATAGCATCACACTTTTCCCACTTTCACCCTTGGAATGTGCTGAGGCCAGTTTTTTACATCTAGGGCAGCTAGCTACTCCTCCCTGACACTTTGCAGATCTGCACTCTTTTCCAGGTGCCTTTGTATAAACACTTCTTGGAGATACTGCAAGGAGACCCAGGCAATCAACTTGGATTATAGCTTAAAAAATTAATTTAAAAGTAAATAAAACACTTGTTGTTCAGCAGTGCTTTGAAAAGCTGGGGAGATGGCTGAGTGGGTAAGAATACTTCTTGTGCAAACCTGATAATTTAAATTTCATTTCCAGATTCTAAAAGAAGAAGAGAACCAACTACTGAAAGTTATTCTCTGACCTGGATACAAATTGTGACATGCAAGCTGCAGTGTATGTGCATTCCCACACACAGTAACAGTGGTACTTATTTTCCCCAAAGAATAAGAAAAAAAATAACAGTGTTGTATAAGCAACCTTCTCAACCTTTGCCTATCACTCTATTTCATATTTTGAATTCTTTGACAATTAATTCACCACTCTTCTTTGGAGCCACCACTCACCTCATACACAATGAACTTGAACTTCGTAACCCATGTTACCTTAGAGTCCTGGGATACAATTATAACTCTTCTTGAAACTGTAAACTAACTGGATACAGATTTTTTTGTGCCCTTGCATCTGTCTAGAGCAATTATCAAAGGATTGAGAAAAACTATCCAGAAAAGTTAGCATATGAGGACAAATGTCTAGAAAGTTTGGCTTCTTGGTTGGTCTGAGATAAAAATAAAAGCTGAGGCTGGCTGAAAATTGATCCTAAGAGAGTGACTGGTGGCTTTGCAAGGGGAGAGACACAGCCTGCCATAAGAGTCTCTGTTTTGGATCCTGAGGCCACTGCGTAAAAGCTCTGGGGATTTGAGCAAGTCACTTTTCCCTCTCTTTCCCATAATTTTTCTCCTCTGTGATCTGAAGATGATTCTGACTCGTGACAATGTTGGAACCATGCACAAGAAGGTCTTGTAAGCTACAAATACTGAGCTGTGGCTGTTTGTGAAAACAATATAATCTGTAAAGAACTGCTTAAGTGGATGTAGATATATACCATGGCAGAAACCTAAGAAAAATATTAACACACATCAAAGTATTGGAAGAACCATTTTCTCTTGCCAGTGGGAATTTAGACTTCTCTTAAGTGTGGCTGGAATCTCTTCCTGTGTGGGAGGACTCTCACATTAGGAGACACAGCCCACTTCCCACTTGTCCATGAGATCCCCGCCTAAGATATAGAGCTCAGGTGTGATGCTCCCATTTCATTCATTTAAAGAGGAGAGACTGCACATGGACAGAAAGAGCTGCATGGCACAGGATGGCAGGAGGCCCAGATCATCTGGTTTCTGGGCGTAGCAGTAGTAGCAGATCCAGCAATGTGACCCACTATTCACTCTGGCAGTGCAGCTCTGTGAGCAACAGGTAATGGTGATATCTTTGGTTTTTATAAAGAGTTTAGGGGTCATTTTTGACTGTTTTACCGCTTAGCCTGGCTTTGTAGACCACTCAGAGATTCTGGAGCAACCCAGTATCCCTTCTTACAGAACTTGATTATGGAAAACTTCAAACATCCAGAAAATTGAAGGGAGTAGCATACTGAAGCCCTGGGTACCCAGCATCACCTGAAGCCCTGGGTACCCAGCATCACCCAGTTCAACAGTCTCAGCACATGAATTTTAATCTCACCTATTTTCTGTCCTCTCACATCTCATTTTGGCTGTGTTTGTTTGGGGTGAAATATTTTAAAGTAAGCCCAAGATATATTATTTTGCTTTTAATCTCAGTCTACACTTCTAAACAGAACTGATTTTTCTTTTTAAACATAACCAACATTCCCTTTTCCATCCAAGAGAATTGATAGTAATGTCAACATAACCAAGAAATTCTCTTCCAGCTTATACTCCTTCACTACCCGATGCTTTCTCATCAAATCTTCTCCAGGGTGTTCTTGTTAGTTGAGATAAAAATCAGCATCACAGGGAACTTGAAGCAGGAAGATGGCAATAATACAAAAACATCCCCCTCTATAAAGTGCTAAGAAAAATGCTTTCCACTCTTCTTTCTTTGCCTCATCTTGAGGAGAATCATTTGAATATAAAATGGGGATGAAGAGCTGCATAGGAGTCTATATTCCACCAAACTCCAGCTTCTGTAGACTTTTTCCATTGTCAAGTTCCCAGGCCCAAAAGGTGCATTTCTTTTTTGAGGAGCATGCAGAAGTAACACTGAGCAAATATGTCTGCTCCCTAAGTAGATGTATTTCCTAAGTCCAAATTTCTTCTACCAGACACATCCTAACATGTGCTCTTGGAGCAACACTGAGGGACGCCTGTTTTGACCACTTGTTTATAATGCTGCACTCTCCCAAACTTATCAGCAATAAGCTCAAGTGCTGAACCCTTCAGCTGTTAGATTTTAGTATTGATCTCCATTGTTCTAAACTCATTGAAGAGGGCGGAGAGGGGACTGTTATTTATAAGCTTCCAACTCAATCACTATTTAAATTAATCCATCAGTCATGGGCACAAGCCAGAGATATTACTATGGATCAATGACACAAAGAGTATAGCAATGTTCCTACCCACTAAGAGCCACTGATGACAAGATTACAGTCATTGTAAAACATGGAACTCCACAGAATCCTGGGCATATAGAGTTCACAGAGGTTCTGGATTAAAAACAAACAAGTTTTTCTCAGAAAGAGTAAGGAAAAGAAGACAATGCAGAGGCCAACAGAATGGCTGAAGATATAGATCAGAGAGAAGATGCTTACCTGGTGGGCACAAGGCTGAGGATGTCAATCAGAGAGATGATGCTTACCTGGCAGGCACAAAGCCCTGGGTTCTGTCCCCAGGACTTCAACATCAATCAATCAATAAACAAACAAATATAAAGAGAAAGTTCAGGGAACAGGGGACTTGGTGAGTGTCAGAACTGAGGAGTTGCCAGAGGAGAAAAACCAGGGTCTAGAGCTGAAGAATCATACATGCCTGTCAGAGGAACTTGGATTCCACTTCAAAAGCCAGGAGGTAACATTAAAGTTTATGAACAGCAGTGGATTAAAAAATTAATCAGAAATATGGAGAGTATATGCTTAGGGATAAGACGAGGGTCTGTGAAAACACCAAGAAGCCCACTGATCAGCCAGGGGGACATGAGAAGAATTGGAGAGTCAATCACTCTTTTGTTCCAAAAAAAAGTAATCATATAATAGTAAGATTTAAGTAAAAGAAGACAAAATAAATGCAAGCAAAGATAGGAAGAGAAAAAATTGAACAAGAATAAGATTAGCATGTTGAATAAGAACATGCAGATGTACGGGCACTTATATACATGTAAATGGTAAATGACAAGGGAGGGATGATGGATCAACTCAGCCTCCCAATAGTCCTTTTTGGTAAGGATTTTTAAATTCACTACCATGCCCCTAAAAAGGAAGTTAACCAGTTGGTGGGGAGAAGAAAAGATTGCTATATCTAAAGCCCAGTGACTGTCTCCGGAGCATTCTTAAATGAGGGCCCATAGAACACCAACAATCCTCTCTTTCTCAGTATTTCTTCCTTCTTATAGTCCTATAGGATGTGTGTGCGTGTGTGCTCCTGTGAACATGGGAGTGCAGAAATCTCCTCAAGATCCTTATTCCATATTGAAAAGAAGGGAACTCTGCAATTCTCCAGAAAGTGGATGATTCTGGAGATGCAATATGAGCCACGCACAGAAAAATACTGCATCACCCTACTAGTTGGTAGAGCTTCATACAGCCACAGAAATAGAGATTGAGTACAGCTATGATTTCATGTGGCTGGGGACAAACAGAAATGGAAAGGTGTTGTTCAGGGACATGGTTTCAGTGATGCAGAAATGAGGTTCTAAGTATTTGGCACACGCTATGTTGACAACAGTCAATAACACTGCTTGGCAAACTTGAAATTTGCTAGATAGGTGCCTCTCACCACACACACACACACACACACACACACACACACACACACACACATACACACACACACAAGGGGGGAGTTTGATTCTTATGTTCATTTCTCAGTGTTTACATACTTCAAAACATCAAGCTGCGGTACCTCAGAAAGTCTTGTGTATCATCACAAAAGTGCTGGGGGAAAGCCAATATTTAAGCAAGATGAGACTTGGCTCTAGTTATGTTATAAGTCTGTTAAGGAATTTATCAGTGAAATGCTCTCAGTCAAATCCTGTTACCAGGACTAATCTCACTCAGAACTCGAAAAGCAAGTCAGTGAGATGACTCAGCAGATAAATGTACTTGCTGCCATGGCTAACTTCTTAGTTCTACCCTCAGGAACCCCAAGGGTAGAAGGACACACACACATACAAATAATGTCATTTTAAAATATTTTAATTAGTCAAATTATAAAGCATGAACCCCCTTTTTTCATTTTCTTGTTATTTTTTTTTTAAATTCTCATTCCCACCACTTGAGATGCAAATTGGGAAGAATTATGTGTGGAAACAGGAAAAAGAAAAAAAAAAAACCTTCTATTGTAAACTAGCAAGGATGGGACAGAAGGCTCTGCATGGTAAATGAAATGCCCAAAACTTTGTTCAGATGCATAAGGACAAGGATGGGTCCAGATGGCCTCTGGTCTCTGATACTGAACAGTAGAAAGCCAGCATGCACTGGGGTTGGAAGACACACAGAGGGCAGGACAGGACCCGCTGTCCACTGCTGAGTGGTAGATTGATAAACTTGGGTGACTATACAGAGGGATTGGTGTTACTCAGAATGAGAATTTCAGACAGGGTGGGCTGGAGATATTCAGGACCCAGTACCCTTTGGGTGCTGACTGACGTAGAATTACAGATTTCATTATGGAAGACTGAAAATTACAATCCAGAAAGTGTACAATCCGAAAGTCTTCCAAACTGCCTTGTTCTGGCATGAAGATGGCTTCAGCAGTATGAAAATAAGTACCATCTGACACTATACTAGGGCCACCCTGTCTCCCTACAGATGGAGAAGACCAGTGCTGCTTCTCTTGTTTCCAACCTTTGCAAACCCCTAAACTCAGCATCCTTCATCATAAGATCTTATCTGTGTAATTATACTTCCCAGTAATTTCCCAAACCACTCCATGCTCTAATCAAGTAGTAGGCCTCCTCACGGTCACTGGAAAGTTAGAAGCCCTTCACTTGGCTTATGAAGGTGTTTCTTCTGGATTTTCTTGACTCTTCTTATGCTGTTCAGATTCCACTTTTGTAAATAACCTCTCTAACCATTTAACATTTGCCACCATTTGTCAAAGTCATAATGTCCAAAATTCTGCCATAGGCATTGCAAAGAACACTGACATGAATAGGACTTGGTTCTCATCACTCAGACATCAGACTAACAATCTGTGTATCTCATTAACTCCATTATGAAAGAATCTATATTCTCAAATATTGGACCACCCATTCCTTTATAATTTTAAAAATGCAGGTTCCAGGCTATACCTATAAGCTACCACAGGAGTCTCTAGTATGGGGTTCCAAAATAAGAGCTTCTAAACAACTCCCCCAGTGCCCTCCTCACCATGGGTTAAATGTTTGTCTTCTCTTAACAGATGGTTAAAATAAAGTGGGAACATTCACATTACTGAGCTTTGAAAGACCTTGTTATTATTTCACCAAAATGCACTGTTCATGTCCCAAAAGCCCATGTCTTTTGTAATTGACCTCAAGCTCACTTCTCCCAACCCTGGGGGAGTAATATAAGGTTTAGGGTTCATGCTGACTATGGGATAGAGAAGCAGATGCGAGCCTCAGGTATTACTCATATCTTTACTGTAACCTCCACCCGGAATGTGAAAGCCTGGTGCTACTCCAATGCCTTACATCACCACCAATTTTGATTAGGGGCCATGGAAAACAGGAAGCATCTGGCGGTCAAGACCAGAGTTGGCCTTGGGTGATGGTAGAGTGAGCAGGCTTTGTCCAGTTTATTCTGCTCTCCTTTCTCTTTCCCTACACCTCCTTGTCATTTTGAAGATGATCTTGAGCCAAAACATTTTCCTGGTCTAAGGAAAAGCCAGTGAATATTGACATCCTATTAGCCTACCTTTTCTGATTTTATTTAGAAATAGTTAAGAGGAGTCTATGTCTAACCCAAAGAAAGAAAAGCTAGTGGTGGAATTGTGGACAACAATGGTGGTCAAATAAGGGATATTTTTAGTTAAAATTTTAGTTGTAGAATTTTCTAGAGCTCCACCTATGAAGGTGGATTCTGGCTACTAAAAGTTTTCTTAGAATAAACCCTGGTGGTTAGAAGCATTTATTAGGGATGGATAACCTGACACAGCATATGGGCAGTGGTCTTCAACCTTCCTAGTTCTGTGACCCTTCAATACAGTTCCTCATGTTATGCTGACCCCCCAACCATAACATTATTTCAATGATACTTCATAACTGTAATGTTGCTACTATTATGAATCATAATATAAATATCTAATGTTCAGGATTTATGATATAAGATCTCCAACGGATTGCTATCCACAGGTTGAGAACCACTGAATGGGCACATACATATGTATAGATGTATAAACTGAGATATCACCAGAGAATCAAATTGAAGGGACTTATAAAATCTAGAAAAGAGACAGGGCATAATTTAGTTATCCTGAGCACATCACAAGCTGTGGGCTAATCTGGGCTTGGGAAACTTTCTGTGCTGGCCTGGCTCCAAAGTGACAGAGCACTTCAGTTAATCCTTTAGGACTCGGACCAAGTCCAGGATCCTTTCTGGTATGGGCCAAATGCCTGTTTTTAGGCACATCTGGCCTCCACCCATATCCTGATGGGACACAGTAGAGAAAACGCCATGCAAAAAAGATGGTTTAATGGAAGAATTCTGAGCTGATGGCCCAGGAAAGCTGGTATCTAGATCTACTACAACCACTAAGTTGGGATGTCATGGGTAGGCAACTGGCCCAGCCAAAAGTATGGGTTCCGTAGATTATTTGCCTCAGGTTCAAGATTCATTCCTGTTCTGAGAATTGTTATTTGTTAGAATAAGCAAAACTTTATAGATGAAACATCATAAAGGTATATGTGTCACTATGGGGTGAGAAAGTTATTACTAAACTTTTTGTGCCTTTGCTGTTCAAAGAGTCATCCCTAGAACCAACAGAATTGCTGGTACAGAGGCCCAGGCTCTACATACCAAGTCAGAATCTGCCTTCTTAACAAAATGTCCATGAAGCCACATTGCATGCCAAATTTTGAGTTGGAAAGGGCATTGAGGTACCTCACAATCTTCACTGATTCCCGCTGAACCCAGAACAAGCCTAAACTTTTTAACAAGATTTGAGGGCTACTGCCATCTAGTCTGTATGTCCCTCTCCAGCTTCATTGATTAGGGTTGTCACTCCAGCCTTTTGAATACAATCATGAAGACTTCGTGCTGAACTGAACAGGTCACGTGACCATCAGACATGAAATTCCCTTGACTTAGAATATTCTCCATAGAGCTGCCCCACTTTATTGAGACTTCTGTTATTCTTTAAACAAATATTTAGGGCTCAGTTTCTATTCCAGGTGCTTTTCTAAGGATAGTTGTCAGGGAACTTATCTTCTAACCTCTCACCATCTTACTAAGGATGCTTTCTCTAAGTCCAGATCTGATGTTTACTTCTTTATTGTCCCCTTTACTAGGTGGAGCAATCAATGCCTACAGGATGAGTAAAGAGCACATCTAGATAAGTATGTGAGTATGTTTCTACAGACTGTTAGATCATGTGGGCTGTGACCCAATTCATAATTTAATCCACTGGTGGACTCAAAATTGGAGTAGACTATTGGGAAGTGGTAGAATTATGGAAGGGAACATAGTTGGAAGAAATGGGTCACTGGAAGGCATGCCAGTTATATCCGACCATGGTTCCTTCCTAGAACTCCTGTTCTGCTTCCTGGATATGGGAGCAACTTTACCACACCCTTTCTTCATGGTGCTCCATCTCACCACAGGCCCCAAAGTGACAGAGATACCAACAGGGACTGGAAACGTGCCAAGACAATTTGTCCTTGAAATTGTTCCCATGGCTGTTTGTCACACATGGCTGTTTGGTATTTTTGACAAAAACCTAAAATACCAAAGAAGGTTGAATTTCAATGTCCCTTACCCTGCACACATCCTTTCGTAGCATCCTGTGTTTTGCTGTTGTGAGTAGCTTATCTTCTCTTCCTGTTGCACTGAAACCCACAAGGGCAGACAGGGGACATAGCCAAGATAGAAAGAATTAAGGAAGTCACAATGGGACTCTGCTGGCTCTCATTATAGACACGAGCAAGGGAATAACTTTTATCACTGACCTTTATTTCTTTGATCTAAATTTCCAAAGAGATTATCTGTGCCCACAGTGTGCACCCTTCGGAGAAAAGAACTCTAAATTGGCATGTACTGTAAAATTCCTGTCTGCCCTGAGCTGACTTGGATCCAGTCTCAAGGAGAAAGCAGCACAGACTGGGGTGCAGGAGGGATTGCAACAGGGGTCCGGAGGTATGGTCCTTGAGGGAGGTACTGCAGCTTCCTGGAGACAAGGGTGGGTGTGGGCTGTTGGTCACAAGGTAGAACCCACAGGAAGGCACAACACTGAGATTAGAGTCAATAGGCAAAGAAGGAAGTTCTAAGATTTATAAAATCAGACTTTAGAGTCTTTGAGCACAAAGGTTTATATTAAATTTATTAATGGGGACAGTCAATGAAAGTATCACTTTTCTCTCTCTTTGCTACAGTACAAGGAATAATATAAATATTAATAAATTTGGACTTGACATTAGAGCCCACAGGTGCTGGTTTTAAAGTCCCTTGGCATCTTTGCTTAGGATCAAAGGGTGACACCATATGATAGGGCTAGTGTTTTTCTTCTTTTCAATTCCCTCCTACCCTCGTCCCCCATCTCCTCTTTCTCCCTCAGTCTGTCAGACAGGAAGGCAGATGGTGCTGATCCCAGGTCGACCAGGGATTAGAGTGAGGCTTTGACTGTTCCATTGACCTCTCCAACATCACAGGAATACTCCTGACTTCCATCCTGGTGTGGTTTCCATTAGATACTCATGCCATGGCATGAAAACCACAGTGAGGTCAAGCAGATGGCTCTATAACCCGGAACTCTGAGCAAAATTAGTTACGACTGGAGCTGACAAACAGTCTGATTCAGCCCAGAAGCAGGGGAAGCAAAAGGTCACATCAAGTCAGAACAGAGGCTTCCCATCTACTCTGTTCAAGAGACCTTGGAGAAAGCCTCTTCTTCAGTAATTTCTCTTATATAAACGAACCAGGAAAGCAAGCCCAAGTCTCTGCAGAACTGAATTGTTTTGCTTTGTATTTATTGGTCAGTAAGAGAGTCAGAAACAGTTTTAAGAGATGCTATCCATGTCACCAGCTAGAACCCAAGATCCTGCTGTCCCAAAGTCCTCATATACATCCACATAGAAGTTCATGCACACATGCATGACATTTCTACACAGACTCACTTATCTACTCTCATTCACATATAAACTTATACTCACAGAGAATCTCACAACACTTGATACATCATACAAATACATTCACACTTGAACATGCAAATTCACATGCATACATTCACACAAACTTGAGCTCTTATAAGTACATACACATGCACACACACTCACTTGTCTCTAGCTGAGTATCTTTGACTCTAAATACAATCCTAATGTGTTCTGCACAAAAAGACACTATGGCATGAGAATTCAAACTGGATCAAATCCACTCATTATTTAGATCTTTCCAAATATCTGCATGTTTTGCTTTGTGGCCATCTGAATATTTGGCAGAGACAAGCTATTCTCTCTGGGGATGTGTGAATCAGCTATCCCTAGTCATGCCTTTCTCCAAGGCAGAGCAGTGGGGAAAGTAAGGTTGATGAACTTGGTTTTCACTGCAAAAGGTGACGTTAAAATGCTAGTTCAGAAAAGCTGGGAGCTAGAGGGATTTCACAAGAAACAACTGTAGGCCCCAGCTTCAAATGCAAACACTTTTCCAAGTGGAAGAGAAATTGACAACCTTGCCTGATGCCTCCCCACTTTATATTCCCAGTTTTTCACAACTTTTCAACAAAGGTCCGGATGGGCTCCACATTTACTAACCTTTCCTGCATAGCACATCCCATATCGTCTCCAACTTCCTTAGGGAGCACTATTCTCTACAGAATCCAGGAGGCCGTGACAATCCATGGCTTTCTGTCTGTGGAAACAAAGTTCCATTATGTAAGATGTGACAGAGACACTACTCTCTTGGCTTGTAGACGAAGCCAATATTTACTCTTATCTACTTGTGCTTATCCAGTGTTTGCTCTCTGGTTGTCTCCATTTCCTTTCGTCCTCCGTCTTCCTTCTTTACCTTGCAAACACAAAAAGGATGGAGACAATCTCTGGTCAACAGTGAGTATTAGGTTCCTAGAAATGAAGCCATCTGGCAATGTCTTTGCTGAGGATATTTATTAATGGTGGAAATTCGAAATAAAACATGTAACGTGAACTCTTAAGGTCCATAAGGGCATAAAGGTGACACTATTCATTGTACAAAGCACACGTTTTCATTGCTTTCCTGCACTTGGTCTCTGGAATGTTTAAATGTGTGTAACAAGACTCCACAAGTTTTTCTTGTAGTCATTTATATTGAATTTAGCACTAAATGGGCTCATTGGATGACTGGGTTGGAGGAGCCAAACTCTGGTCTTTTCAAAGGTTTTATTATTATAAGCAGGTGCTAAGGACTAGAAGCAGATGAAGGGTAGGTCATCTGACGCAGATTGACAAGAGGTGTGTCTCCCACAAGGGAAGAGTATGGGAGAAGGGAACTGCCAAAGTATGATCAATTATATACACAGTACTTTTTGAAACTGTCAGTGAATTAGTTAAGTCCTACCTACCCAATGGCATTCAGATGTATTTCTTATACACTTTCACATTCTTCTTCTGCATATAGTTACCATATCTTCCCAGGAGTAAATTCTATAAGGACAGTTTCTCACCTCTACCTGATCTCCCTATGGTGTTATCTTTGGGAGCATGTGACAGAAATTCCCATAGAAAAGACTTTTCTTTTGTGGATTAACCTCACCAATGCCACTCCTCTGAGCACAGCTCTCTAGGCTCAGTCACTAGGACATATCCCCAGGGGCAATTCAATACAGCTTTCTAATGCACTGGGCTCTAGAATGGCCTCTTGGCATTTCTCTGTTGGTCTCTTTCTACACATCTCTGACAGTCTAGTTTATGAGCATCTTCAGACAGAACCCTCCTCCTCACCTCTCATCTCAAGTTCAGCACCCTGAGAGCATTAGTACACACAGATTGTAGTGAATATTCCATAAGGGCAGTGAGGTCGGAAAGTCCTGCAGCATGAAGTCAAACTAATGACATTTATTATAACACCCCAGGATTCCTCTGGAATAGGCTGACTTTCCTGAAAGATGAAGAGGGAAAGGTTGTCATGAGCTTTTGTGCTTGCACAACACAGACAGTGTAAGGTAGTGGTCCAAAGTTTAGGATCTAGGCCTAAGTTATCCGAGTTTGCACTCTGGCTCTATCCCAGTTAGTATTATACTCTTATAGAAACTATAGCATCTCAGTGTACCTCAATTTCTTTATCTGAAAAATGGGACAATAAACACTGAGGAAAAATAGGTGAGGTCCTATAAGCAAAGTACTTAGAGCATTGCTTGACATGAACTCCATTTTCAGAAATACTAGCAAGTGTTCATTGCTGAATGTAGGAAATGACATCATCTATTATGGCAGGGAAACAAGGTAAATCTAAAAGTGAGCTTACCAGTTAAACCTGCTGGAATTTATCCCTTTCTCGCCATTCTCTAACATATCTTCTTATCCCCAACTTTGTTCTGCTCAGTGTTCCAAAGTGCCCAGGATCTTTCTGAACTACAGGTCTGACTTGTTGCTGGTCCCTCGGGGCTTCTCCCACGATGCATTCTCAGCTCCTAGCATAACCCAGTGCCCTTCCCCTTCTTTGGTCCTGTCTTGACTCCAGTTTCATCTCCTTATCCTTTCTGTTTCCTCCTCCAGGTCCCATGTCTGGCTTTTCCATTGCCTAGTGTCCCATGCTTGCTTTGTTCCTATACTGTCTGAATGGTTTCTTCCCTATCTACTTCAAATTCATCCTGCTAGGCTCTGAATTGTGGCCTCCTAATTTATAGGTTGGGGCTAACGCCAGTAGCCCAGAGTATAACTGAAGTTAAAAATAAACCTTTTAAGCCAGGCAGTGGTGGGTAGCAAACACCTTTAATCCCAGCACTTGGAAGGCAGAGGCAAGTGGATGTCAATGAGTTCAAGGCCAGCCTGGTCTACAAAGAGGGACCCTGTCTTGAATAATAATAATAATAGTAATAATGATAATAATAATAAATCCTTTAGAGTGATCAAGTTAAAATGAAGTCAGTTGAGCTCTAACCCAATCTGACTGTAAGTAAAAACTTTGTACAAAAGAGCAGTATGGAAGCAAACCTGTCTAGAGAAAAGCAAGGCCATGTGAGGACTCAGGAAGTGGCAACATTCTAGAAGCAAGAAAGATAAACCTCATGAGAAACAGAACCTGCCATCTTCCAGGCCCCAGAAGTCAAGAGAATGTAATTCTGTTGTTCAGGCTACTTCATGCTCTGGTATGCCCAGCAGACTAATCTGGATGGCCATAGTACCAGCTCAGGTTGGTCTTCACCTTAACAACACAATCTATGACTCTTGACAGTTCCCCTCAGGTAGGGCTCAGAGCTTCTCTGTATTCTTTGCCCTGAGTCATACAGCTCCTGCATAATGTGCTCAGAAGGCTTCTAAGTATTTTCCATAAAAGGAGCTACTAGGGACATGTGGACAAGTTTGTATGGTCGTGTCACAGATGCATTCTTCTCCAAAGCTGTATCACATTTAAAAGATGTGTGAGTATTCCTGGGGATATAGCTCAGAGGTAAAGCATTTTTGACTAGTTTATACAAAGCCCTGGGTTCTGTCTCCAGCACCGGCAAGCTAAACAAAAGGATATGTAACTGTTGCCTCTAGTGTAGGTATTTGTGCAGCCCAAATGGAAAGAGATCCTGGCAGTCAGGAGCCCAGGTATACTGAGCACTGCAGCTTGAATGGAAAAGTATTCGGTCAGTCAGGAGCCAATGAATACCACAGGCCACTGTGAGCATAGGTAGCTGCTTACAGCCCTACCTCAGGGAAAGGCTTCCCATTGTTAACAGCTCTGCTCCAAACATGTGAGGTTGCTACAGTCCTGCTCTAGTTTCCCAGAGTGTACGCTCCACTGGGGGAACGCTTCCTTGGCCAAAGTGTTACAGCTTCTGTCCCTCAGCTGTTCTCTGCCAGGCTCTGTAGCTGCTGCTGCTCCCATAAAAAAAGACCCAAACCTCATTCAAGAGATTTATTGGAAGGGAAGGATGCAAGGGAGAGGCTGCTTCAGCTTGCGGTGGGAGAAGATAGCAGGAAAGGGCTGTAGCAGCAGAGCTTATATAGGGCTTCTTGGGGGCGGAGCTTTCCAGGGAGGAGACTTCCAGGGTGGGGATTGGTCAGATTTTTTTTTTTACACTTTTACCCTGATTTGTTTTGGTTTCAGGGTCAAAATGTTTTTTTCACTGGCTCTTTTGGGTTTGGGGAATTTAATTTTAGGACCAGGGCATATTTCTTTCACTGGCTCTGATTCTAAGGCCAAAGTGTGTTTCCTTGGTCCTGGTTTCAGAGTCAGGGCACATTTCTTTTTGGTTCTGGGTTCAGAGATAAAGTATTTCACTGGCTCAGGTCTGAGATTCAGGGTAGGCTTCTTTCACTAGCTCTGTCAGAGCCAAGGTGGGTTTCTTTCACTGGCCACTTTTTTCCCCAATATAATATTTTACTATTTTTTTAAAGTGTTCAGTGACTAGCTGAAATGATTTTTACTTTGTTAGCCTAAGTATGCAGTAAAACTCGCTTTCCAAAAACATGTGCCACAGTATTGTGGCTTCTGTGGCTTCTTTGGGAACGTGCTTTTGAGTGTGAGAGGTCATAGTCAGGCAGTCCTGGGAGGCAGGAAGTGCAGAGGAAAGGCTGTTCCAGGATTTTTTTTTTTTTAATGGAGAACAGAGAGGAGGGAGCATGAGGAACCGAGAGAGTGATGTCACATGGTGATAAGTGAGAAATGATAAGTCAGGAGCCCTCCGTGCTCAGCTGACAGTGGGCTTGGGGACAGAAAATGCACTGTTCTTTCCAAAAGAAAAGAGGAAGGGGCCATGGTATCCACTGACTTGAGGTATGGACCAGTGTGATGGTTATTCTTGGTTGTCAGCTTAACTACATCTGCAAAGAGCTACATTCCAAGTGGCTAGGTCTGCACATGAGGGAGTTTTCTCAATTAAATTATTTGAAGTAAGAAGATCTACCCTAAACCCAGACCTTTTGAGATGGGATGATCCAACCTCCTTCTGATCCACACCTTTTGGTAGCAGCCTATGTATAGGACACAGGAGAAGGAAGTATTTACTCTTTGTCTGCTTGTCCACACCCTCACTGGTAAATTCATCTCTTCACTGGCATTAGAGCCTACTTCTTTAGGATTCCAGCACACTCTGAAAAACAGCTAAGATACCTAGTCTCATGGATGAACAGCTCCTGCATTCTTGGACTTCCTATTGGGAGATAGCCATTATTGAACTAGGTGGGCCACAACCTATAGACAACTCTAATAAATCATATATATATACATACATATGTATATAATATATATTCATGTATAATGTGTGTGTGCCTGTGCATGCATGCACACACACACACACACACACACACACACACACACACACGTATACACACACTAAACACTCATTCTATCAGTTCTGTTCTTCTAGAGAACCCTGACTAATATATCCAGTAATCTATGACCAAGAGAAACTGCTTGAGAAAAGTGGGTGGCACTGCTAATCTTTGAAGGATGTAAAATGTTACTCATAGAATTGTTATGGAGTAACTAAAAATACATGTTAAAAAGTTTAGCTCATAATAAATATTAAGAGAAAATAATTATAATCATCACTGCCCCATAATTACTTAGAATTACCTTCATAAATATTTGGAAGAAAATTTCCATATTAAAAACAAATGCTTTCCTATAAAAAATTCATTATTCTTATTGAACAAGAATCAAAAAACAGTAAACTCACTCCTTAGTAACATGCAAGGCTAACAATGCCCACCTATTTCAGCTGAAATAAACTGAAGCACTCACTATTAGGATTCTGCCTTAGTCCCTGAAGTCACACCTGGCCAATGGCGATTGGCCACACCCCTCCCTGAGTTCTGACATCATGCTACATTGAAGAAGGATTCCCACTCTAGACCTTCTTTCTTTTGTCCTTCCCTTCCCCCACCCTGCATGCCTCCTCCCCTTCCCTTCCTTCTTCTCTCCCTCTACCCCGCCCCTCCTGTCTCTTCATAATAATAAAGTCTTTCCATGTAGGCCCAGTCTAAGTGTCTCCTGGCACCACTGCCATCCACCTTACCACATGGGCCATGAGTCTCTCTGCATCCATGGCCATCTACCAGCCATACCCGGTAAACACAATATCATATCATAAGAACACTCACCATTGTGAAATGGTTTGAAAATTTCATTTCTAGTTTTATAGGTGAGGAAATAATCCATGTGGAAGCCTGTATTTATTATTATCATCTCTTACTCAGCCACAACAGCACTGTGAGGTTGGTCTTACCATCTAAGAATGCATAGACTCCACCACAGAACCACAACATGGTCAACCATAGCCTTTCAACCAGGCTCGACCTTAGCAAGCAGAGCAAGGCCCCAAGCCAATAAGTGCCTGACCCTGTGGCCTTTGTTCCATCCCATCTCAGGAGAGAAGCTCAGATGGCCGAATTCCTCCCCTGGTATATGCTGCATTCAGAGACAAGTCGGTAGTGTTTAAATGACAGGGTTTGGGGTCAGTTGCAGCATCCACACCTCCTAAGAGCACAATTTAGGACAAGATAATCCCATTCACCTCAGCTTCCTTGTAGGAGGTAAGTTTTTTGTTGTTTTGGTTTTTTAATGGTATTAGCCTATATCCTTAACCTGTAATATGAACTTAAAAAAAAAAAAAAAAAAGTTGTTACTACTGTGGTCTACCTACACCCAGAACCATTTCTTCAGCATCAAATCCCACATGGACTTTCAGGTCCAGTGATGCAGTGTTGCAAAAATACTGGCCTCTCCTGACTGCCACCCCAAACTGAGTCAGAATTCATTTGCAATAACTGACACCTTATTCTAATTGCCTTCCAAGGAGATACCTCCCAGGTTAAAAGAGTTGCCTGAGGTCCTACCCAAAGTCCAGGGCCAGATATTGTTATAAAAGCCAGGTGGTCGATTACACAATTATTTTAAAAATCCTGCTCACACTCTCCCTTTGCCCACAGCAATGTTGAAGTTGGAAGTGTCAGGTGAGAGAAAAGAAAATTTTAACACTAAGGTGTGAACCCCAGGGTTACATTTCCTGTTTGTTTCTAAATTTGCAAGCTGGCCTTTCAGAACTTGAAAATGTCCTTACCCCCTCCCCACCGCACATCCACCCTCCCCACCCCACGCCGGCTCCCCTGGCGCCATTCTGCCACTAACCTCCTGGTTTCACCATCGCCATGTTATTTCTGGGCATGGTTTCTGTTTGTTTCTCCAGGTGCCATCCAGAGAATCCCAGCACATGTGTGACCTACTGAAACAACTAAAAACAGAATGAATGGGTCCAGGGAACAAAGTGGTGCATTTGAATCCACAGACATATGGAGTTCATCCCAGAAGACACAAAACTCCCCAAGCTGAGTATATGTGTGTGAGGGCTGAGGATGCATGGGAAACAACTGTTTTTCGGTGAGCCTTGCAAATCTTTTCATGGTTTCTGCAGAGTTCCTTTCTGGCAGTTACTTTTCAAGTACCGCCTCAGCCCATCCCAAATGGGCTTTTCAGACTTTGAAAAGTAATGCTTACAGGATACTTCTGTGCTGGGAGAATGTCATATTATAAAATTTTCATCTAAGAAGTCAAGTACATGGACAGTTTTCATACACAGACTAATTTCTAAACATTCAGATTGGATTTCCACCATACCAATCAGCTAGAAACTTCTAGAAGAAAAAGAACTACTATAGATGTCACAGAATGACTTTTACTAAGTTACTCAAAGTCTCATAATTACCTGCCTTCAAAGAAGAGGCAGTAATGAAGGAGCTACAACGCACACAGAAGCCAGCCTCAGAGATAGCAGAAGACTGTTGTGTAATTACAATAATGTGTTAAGGGTGACTTGGGGGACTAGAACCCTCTTATCTCCTTGAATATAAGAATGAAAGTAATGAGAGAGCATATCACCCAGTGCCTACGCTAACACTGAACTTGTTCCCTTTGAGACCAGAATTTCTCTGACCTTGGGCATCATTGATTTCCTGTCCCAGGAGGGTCAGCAGAGGCGGCTGAGGTGGAGGTATGGAAAATGTCTTCTTACTTGGTAAAGGTATCCAGACCAAAAAGCCTGAAACAACCCATAGAACTAAATGTGGCCTTCTATGTTCCTCCTTCCACTGGCTTCTCTTTCAAAATAAGTCATTTTTGATATTAAAGAGGAGGAATGGATTGGAAGAAGGAAAGGATGGGTTAATGACACTTGATACAGGTGATAAGGGTACCTCAGCCAACACTAACGCCAACTGGGAGACATCTCAGTTATAGCTGCTCAAGGGACAAGATATCTGATGAAAACTTAAATGAGGAGTTGGATCTCTGCCTGGGCTGTAGGTGGATATGGTACAGCAAAATTTGGACAGGAAGGAAAACAGAGAACAATAGAGTTAAAATTGCTCACACGACAGTGGATCAAAAGATGAGCGGGTTGGGCAACAATAGGCAGGCAAATGTCAGCCACATCTGTGTCCACAAAACCACATGAGAAGGAGGGAACCTCAGTCCAGGGCTGGGCTTCCTGGACTGGGCAGAAGACTGCGTCTCTGACTGGCATACTTTTTGTGTATAAATAACATACAACATGAAAAATAAGTCCAGATGACCCAGACTAAACACTACATATTCACTCTGTTCCAAGATCAGACCATAAATAAAATTAAACCCAAAGGACACCATTCAGCACATACAAAATCAAGTGCCTGGTATGCTTGCACAAGCCCGGGTTTCTGCTGGAATGACGAGGAGAAGGCCATGACATACACATGGAGTAAAACACTTCTTTTATCCAGATTTTGAAAGAATACCAGATTCTAATGGAAAACTGGAGGGTGGAATTGACCTTCTAATCCTAAAACAGGATAAAAAGACAAGGGAATTAAGGAACACAGGAAGGGATGGAAAGCCCTCACCTAGCACTCTGGCTGCTGGCCTCTTACCAGCTGAGAGCCAAGAATCCCAGCACAATTAACAACAGCATTCTCTGGGAAAGTTACCTACACAGAGATAATATTCCTGTTCTATAGAGGTATTTCAAAGAAGAATGTTAAAATAACAGTGAATTATGCCTACAGTTTAAGCATTCTTTCACAGCTATAATGTCACATTTTCTAGGAATCTCACAAGAAAGTTCTATAAAACTTGTCTTCATTGTCTTGTGCAACTCTTGCTATCCAAGGTTTTATTCTATTGGACTGGGATCCTATGGCAGACGCCACCCTATAATCTCATTCATCAGAAATGGGAAGACAAAGAAGTTCTCTAGTAAGCCCTTGAGACATAGCTTGAGAGCCACAATAATCAGTAACTGTATAGCTGTTACTGCTAAGATCTTAAATGGGGATCTTATTTAGGAAGCCCACACCTACCCTTGACTGTATCTGATCCTTTTCTAGACTATCACGGTTTTTTTCCTCCATTAATTTCATACTTGACTCCATTGCAATAACTTCTTAAGAAATTCCAACTCTGCTTCACGTCCTAGCTCACTCCAAATTTCTTTTCTGTGGCGAAGTTATTAATACCCTCTTCGGGCTGGAGTAATGCCTCACAGTTAAGAGATTGTGTTCCTCTGTTGAAGACCGGAGTTAAGTTTCCAGAACCCACATGGAGTGGCTCACATCTGCCTGTAAGTCCAACTCCAGGGTGCTCCGACACCTTTGGCCTCCAAAGGCACTGGTTATAGATGCTCAACAGCATTCACACACACACACACACACACACAGACAAATACATACACACACAAACACACAGAGACACACACACAGATATACACAGACAAATACATACACACACACAAGCACATACACACAGACAAACACATACACATACACACACACACACACACACACATTGGTACATGTATACACATGGCCACACAATTAAAATATAGTACAATCTTGAAAAAAGGAAGAAACCTCCCTTTACTTGAATGGGGCTTTCTGAAGAGAACCCCCTGGCTAATACAGACAGGAGTGTGAGTCAAGGCTCCAGCCTATGCCTCACTGCTCATGATACTCCCAGAGCATTAAATTATGATTAAAATATTTTTGTTGGGTTATGTTCTCTTTGGCTGCTGTGAGCACCTGCATGCATATATACTGGCACACATACATAAAAATAAACCCTTAATTATATTTGAAGTTTTCATCATCGTGATGAGAGCTAATTTTTATGGACAATTATTCCCCCTCCTCCTTCTCAAAGCTTCTATAATATTAAAGGTCTACAGAGAATGTAGCTTACAAACCCAGCCTTGCATGCATAGGCCACTCCTCCATTTAAACGAACTAAGTTTATCATCCCTGAGAAACCATCCCTTCCTAGCCTGAGGAGAAGACACTGGCAGTTGAAAGCACAGAACATGCACTGTCTCCTACTAAAGCACCTTTCCCCAAGCTGTGCTTCACATACAATTTGTTTTTTTTTTCCTTCCTTCTTTATTTTGTATTTATCAAAAAAAAACACAGTAAAAAGAATTTAAAATGTGGAAGAGTTAACAATAACTATACAGAGGATAAGAATGATAGGCATGGCTTATCAAGGGAAGAAATACAAATAAGATTGCTACACCTATATTTTCTTTGTGTTCATCTTTCCCTCTGGATTTTTTTTTTTCATCCCTGTATATCCTTATTCAAGGTCTCTTCCCCCTCCCAACACATCTGGTCATTTTTTTCCTCTGCAACTCCCCATCCCCTCCCTGGGCAGGGAGCAGACAGTCCCATGGTCCCACTGACCCAGTAATGCTTAGATCAGTCTCCACTTCTGGCCAAATCCAGTTCTTTCCCCCCTCCCCCAAGAGTGA